>SAYR01028201.1:0-36090 GCA_004382745.1 Argopecten irradians irradians | reverse complement strand
AAGGTCACCTGACCATTGCAATGTTAAGGTCACCTGACCACTGCAATGTGAAGGTCACCTGACCATTGCAATGTGACGGTCACCTGACCATTGCAATGTGACGGTCACCTGACCATTGCAATGTGAAGGTCACCTGACCATTGCAATGTGAAGGTCACCTGACCATTGCAATGTGACGGTCACCTGACCATTGCAATGTGAAGGTCACCTGACCACTGCAATGTTAAGGTCACCTGACCATTGCAATGTGAAGGTCACCTGACCATTGCAATATGAAGGTCACCTGACCATTGCAATGTGAAGATCACCTGACCACAGCAAAGGTAACCTGACCACTGCAATGTGACGGTCACCTGACCATTGCAATGTCAAAGTCAGCATTTCATACCTGCATAATGGCGTCGGTGTCAGCTAGGGCCTGTTTGGCAAGATAGCGCTCCCTCTTGATTTTCAGTTCCAGTGCTTCAGGTACATCCGGAACAAGGATGTCTATAAGTCTGCATACGCCGAATACAAAATGCTGTAAAAGATGAAATCAATAATGTATTTCCATCACAGTTGATACAAGGATACTTGGTTAATACAGACTTAGAAAATTTGACAGCCTGGCTTAATACAAAGCACTTTGTCAGCTGAAAATTGCTCGGAAGGCTCCGAGGTATTCTGTTCTATAATGAGTTTAAAAGAACGTCAGTCTTGTGAGAATTCAATTGAAATATTTAGAAATAAATTAATTTATGTACGGTTCAGATACGAAGTAGAACATATGAGATTATAATTGAATGGAAGACAACGGCCCACAGATGTGAGGTGATTGAAATAGCCCACCATCAGATTGGCTAATAAAAAATTTCATAAAATATCAAATGAAAGGAACAATCAATGAAGATCATTGCGTATCAGTATCTGTCCTACCTCAAATAGGATGACAAATCCAAGACGAAGTGCCAAAAGATTCCAGTAAAAAAGGGTGTGGTTTCCATGATTATCTCTATAGTCGCGGTACCTAAAAGAGAAAACAATCAGTGATCAGTCTGTTTAATACTGCTATAGAATGTTTGGTGGAGGGTATGACATTTACTTACAGACATGTTTGTCGGAGGGTATGACATTTACTTACAGACATGTTTGGTTAAGAGTGCCGTTAGGACTGATAGACAAGGAGAATTCTGTGTATCCTTTAAGGTCCCAGTCGTAGTGATACTGGTACAACAGTCGCGGTAAAAACTCTGATGTAAATGCAATGAGGAATGCCTGAAATAGAAAACACATCAGGAACAGTGACAACAAACTGAACAATATAGAGACAGGCCAACAAACTGAAGCTAGGGACTTATGCAGGCATTTAAAATTGAAGTTATATGTGCCCTAATTTTAATACTCACAAATCAAGAAAAAACATTTGGTGTTATTTACCACTAATAATTACCACCATTTTGAGAATTACAATGTATATGTTTTAATTCAACAAATAAGAGCTGAAAATGATTTTTAGCGCAGTACTGTTCTGCAAAAAGATTAGATCCAAGACTTATACAAACTTCCCTTCTGGCCAAATTTAGTTAACATTAACAATTAATGGCTTGTACGAATTGAAAGGACAGGTCGACAGGTGGATGGCTGCAGATACCTTACACTGACCTACAGGTCAAGGGTCACTGGCATTAAGGTCACCTAACAAAAGGCTCAAGGGCCTTAACAGTGATCTGACAACCCTAGCATCAGTTAGATAGGAAAAGAAGTAAAGACAGTTTTTCAAGATGATAGTTTTAGCACCCATCTTGGATATGAGAAAAAGTTCAAAATAGGTTTTCAAGATGGTGGCTATAACGACCATTTTGGATTTTGGATCAACCCAAAAAATAACAGCACTTGTTCATATTATCCATATTAGGATCATTTCTGAGAAGTTTTCGCTCAATCTCACTTGAGATAATTAAGAAGAAGTTCAAAATGTGAAAGGTTTACTGACGGCAAACAAAGCAAGATGACTATACAAAATGACTACATGTTATCCTGATAATTCGGGTGAGATGAATATGACATACATTACTGATGACCGCTAACTGTGCAAGAGCATCCAATATTGAGAACCAGACGCCAATGTCTTGAGCACGATCAGCAACAGGTCTTCGAGTCTCGCACACAAACTTCTGGGCATCCAGGCGAATCTCTACCCAGTTATTCAGCAGGGCAAACAGTGGAGCGAGTGGGAAGGCAGCCACAAATATTGTTATAAACCCAAACTGTAGCACTGCAAACAGAACAAAACGAAAATATAAACTATGATGAACCTAAAACAAAAGCTTGTATATAAGTATTTGAAAAGATAAGAACAAAGTAACCTACCCATTTCTAGATACTCTTCAAAAAGCCCTTCATTGTCCAGAAGCTCATAATCCTCCTCCCAACGTGTTCTCACCATATTTTTGTCGAGATTCACTTTTAAACGATGGATGAATAATTTCAATTTTCTGTAATGACAAAATGACAGTAAATATTATGTGACGATTATGATCAATTAATATCCATGAGCTATTCCGTCTTTGCATATTACAGAGTTAGCTCCCTTGCAGGTAGGTATCGTTTGTTACTTCATTATTTTGTGAGCGCAATTCATGTCTGAGAAAAAGTATGACGTTACGCTCTCAAACACATGATGTCCCAATCGATACCTACCCGCAAGGGCAGATAACTCTGTAATATGCAGATATATAGAGCAATGCATTATGGAGGGTCTAAAATTAATTACATTTGATGAAATCGCTTTCTTTAAATCTATACAGATTTTCAGCACCACCTGGGCCCAATTTCATGAACATTCCTTGATTTTAAGGGATTCCTTAACTTCAAATCCTCCATAGGAAAGCATTGCAGAATTTAAGGAAAATCTTAAGTTAAGGAGCCTTCCTTAAAATCTGTAATGCTTTCCTATGGAGAATTATAAGTTAAGGGATTCCTTAAATTTAAGGTATATTCATGAAACTGAGCCCAAGACTAGTTAACACCTGGACTAGTTAAGTAACAGTAGAAATTTTAAATGTTTTTTCAAGATGGCAGCCATCTTGGATTTCAGATCATTTCGAATAATAACTACACTTGTTTCGGATCATGTCAGCCAAATCGCCTGGTAGAAGTTGAGTTGTCAAACTTAAGAAGTTCAAACTGTGCTTTCAACATGATAGCCATGACGGTCATCTTTAATTTCAGATCAATACAGAAAATAGTATTTCCTGTGGTATGGGACTTACGGTACTAGTATTTCCTGGGCGTTATTAATAATTTGCTTTCCGATCATGATGACAGCTAATTGCTGGGCGAGTTCCATTAAACAGCCTCCATTGTTACACTGTAGAGAGAAGAAATAATTTTGTTAACAACCACCTTGGATACTAGTTAGTGTTATGAATTCTCATTTCTGCTACTTTATGGCGTTACAGGCAAGAATCTTGTATGTTTTCCTATTGGTTAAAATGTGTCACATGATATCCAAGATATAGTCATATTAGGCTAGTAGATATCTTACTGGGGTTTGACGGGTTGATGTTCTTTGCCCCTAATGTCATCATTGTTGGTAGCAACAAGATGGCGGCCGAGAAATCGGTCATGAAGATGGCAGTGAAAGGGATATCATGGAAAGCAAGGACAATCATTTCTATTATTTCTAGGGTTATTTAACAGAAATAGACCAAAGCTACGTATTAGGTAATTTTGTTTTTTAATTGTTTACCTCTTCATTGCGTAAGCCAAACATTCTATCATAATGACCAGGGTATCCAACAAATCTGTAACAGTCAAATATCAACAGTTAACATTGTACAATAATATCAAATCTATAACAGTCAAATATCATCAGTTAACATTGTACAATAATATCAAATCTTAAACAATCAAACAGCCAAAATTTATGCAAACTCTGTTCCCTTTTCTATACACCAAGTATGTTTTTTAGCAAAATTTGATTACAATCCATGCAAAACTGTATGACTATAGTACTGTAGCAATTTAAAGGATTTACCACTATTTCCCATATTGGGCCCCACCCCTCCTGCCCCCGGGGGGTCAGAGCCAAGATTTATACAAACTTTGTTCCCCTTCCCTAGAGGATGTCCCTGAAACTACAGGACCATGAAATTCTTTTGTAAAGGTCCTAAAGACCTTTCTATCTATCAAAAGTATTTTCAGATTCTACCACATCTGCAAGTTGAGAAGAAGTTTTTTGAAAGTTTTACTCTTTTTTTTGCCCTCCCACACTCACAAGGGGGAATGGTTATGTTTTTCACAAATTTGATTGGCCTTATGCCTAAGAAAGTTTTTACGAATTTTCATTGACATTGCTTTTTGCAGCAGTTTTGGAGAAGAAGTCAAAAATGTATATATTGTTTACGGACACATATCGGACGACGACAGACAGAAGGCGATAAGAATAGGTCCCTAGGTGACTTAAAAACTAATAATCAGAAAAGTATAATTACCTTCCCTTGAAAAATGCAATGTATATAATTGAGGAGTAAAAATTGACAAACTGGAATATAAACACTTTAAAGATCAGCTGGTCTTCAAACTCAGTCTGAGTTCGATGCATTTCTGAAATGAACAACAAACAAAATAAATGCAATTTCTAGTATTGATTTAAAGACTTGTCTATGAAAAAGAAGTTCTTACTAAAATTATAAGCCTTTAAATGAATAACTATACTATCACTATCTGTTTAGTAGGAAATCTTTATATTATTGCAATTCTGTATGTTACTTTTTTTCTACCTACCCCACTGCGTGAGTTTGAGAGCCAGTTTTTCGTAAACTTTGCCAAGTGCCATGATAAGTATAAGATTGACTACGGCTGACGTGGAGCTAGCGATGAGGGCAGCTTTTGGGCGTAAGGCTTGACTCTGGAATAACGGGATGCTGATCAACACTCGATACATAATCACAGCCACGATGAAGATCAGCACCAGCGCCATCTGTTAATCAAACATAGGATCCGTTTATTTCTGTTTTATATTGTGGTTTTGAGTTTTGTTACATGAAACATCATTTATTTCTGTTTTATATTGTGATTTTGAGTTTCGTTGTATGAAACAAAAAGAAAATACTTGAAAACAAGTTTTGCTTCAAGGCTTTTGGTAGAATAAAACAAATACTACCTGCATAGATGGTAACAGTGTCCAGTGTCAGAGTGACCGTGTCTAGTGTCACCCCATGGAATATCAACCTCCGGAATATCACTATCACTCTCAGCTTGGCCTCGGGTGAAAGTGATATCCTTGGGGTAACACTAGGCACTGTCACCCTCTAATGCAGGTTGTGTTGATACATAACATTCTATAGATGTCTGAAATGATGATTTGTTATGCATAGATGTAACTGTGGTCAATACTAATGACAATATATCTCTCGAATAGAGAGAACTTCTCTTTAGTAGGGATGTCACGGTTCATGTTTTTTCAGCTCGGTTCAGTTTCAATTTTTTTTTATCGGTTTTCGGTTTTTTTGGTTCTGTTCAGACAAATCTTACTTGATGTTCAGACAAATCTTACTTGATGTTCAGACAAATCTTACTTGATGTTCAGACAAATCTTACTTGATGTTCAGACAAATCTTACTTGATGTTCAGACAAATCTTACTTGATGTTCAGACAAATCTTACTTGATGTTCAGACAAATCTTACTTGATGTTCAGACAAATCTTACTTGATGTTCAGACAAATCTTACTTGATGTTCAGACAAATCTTACTTGATGTTCAGACAAATCTTACTTGATGTTCAGACAAATCTTACTTGATGTTCAGACAAATCTTACTTGATGTTCAGACAAATCTTACTTGATGTTCAGACAAATCTTACTTGATGTTCAGACAAATCTTACTTGATGTTCAGACAAATCTTACTTGATGTTCAGACAAATCTTACTTGATGTTCAGACAAATCTTACTTGATGTTCAGACAAATCTTACTTGATGTTCAGACAAATCTTACTTGATGTTCAGACAAATCTTACTTGATGTTCAGACAAATCTTACTTGATGTTCAGACAAATCTTACTTGATGTTCAGACAAATCTTACTTGATGTTCAGACAAATCTTACTTGAACACTATTTAAGTCTATTTACTCCAACAAATGTTTTTTTTTTCTATATCAAAATTTTACTTCAGATTAAAAAGATTAAAAATAATTAATTGCGTCCTGAAAGATAATCCATGGTAATATATCATTTGAATGAAGTACTGATAGTGCATGCAGCAAAGAAATTAAATAAATTATTTTATATCATTTTTTGTGTTACCGGGGGTAATTAGACAAATAACACAATTCTGACAAAGAATTTTTCCGTATTTTCAATGAAATAATTAGCAATACAACTTATCCACATAAATGACAGGTATTGTAAGACAATTATTCTTTTAATGAACTGAACCAAAACTATGAATCATCGCAACGAACCGAACTGTACGGTTGAATATTTCGGTTAACAGTGACATCCCTACTCTTTAGCTGGATACGTTAAGCGTCAGACTAGTAACGTAAAGGTCCTGTGTTCGAAACCCCTGGTACAGGCAGTGTTTATGGTTACATAAAATCCTGCACTCTGTTACATAGATACTAACCATGATTACTATAGCCGCTATCCCAGATAAAATACGCGGGATACGATCACGCTGAGGAAAGTGTGGCTCTTTTACTCCTGTGATAGGATTTTTCTCATATGTAGTTGCTTTGGCTGTGTACTCAGGACGAGGCCGTTCTTCCTCTTCTTCAAAGTCCATTACATCCCAATGGTGTGCAAGTGAAGCGTTTTTTCTCTTCCAGTACTCAAGGAATGTTACGGCTGAAATGTAACACAACAAAGTCCGAGGATAGAAATATATTATGTAAGCAACAGCAGCCAATATTTTTTAAATTAAACTCACAGCAACCTTTTGAATCTGGCTAGTCAAAGAAGTTTGAAGATGTGTAAAGAAATATGACGTAATTGATCCCTTTTGCCCACATCCCTCAGGTCCCCAGGAGCCAGGTCAGCCCAACATTTTGAAACTCAACCCCATATAATTATTGACATAAAGTTGATTATTATTTTAGCCTATTTGACCCCTGTGACCTTGAATGAAGTTCAATGTCATTTATTTGAACAAACCTGGTACCTATTTATCCCAACATGCTACAGACTATATATTGGGTCTCTTAATCATTGATAAGTTGCTTAAAGATTTTGCCTGACCTATTTGACCTTGAATGAAGGTTCACCTCATTCATTTGAATAAACATCGTAGTCTTTCATCTTATCATGCTACAGACCAAATATCAGCCCTTTGGGCCTTTTGGATATTGAGAAGTTTTTCACATGTTATTAAAGTATATTTAATCAACGAAAGTCCCTTGCTGTACATAGAAAGGTGATGTACATACCCCAAAACGACACAAAGACAGCATACAGCACAGTAGCTGGGTGATCAAATAGGTAGGCGATCTTTGTGTAGATACAGACGTCTGCCAGGTACCAGTAGGCACAGCCTATATCCTCATCACATAAAGGGCACATTTTGTATTTCTTACCACTGTCACATACTTCATTTCTGCACAAAAACAATATACATGGAACTTCATGATGATGGCAGGCTAAAAATGTGTCAGGCACTATGTACAAGAGATTTCAAGCAACTGAAAAACACATAATAACTAAAAATGTTTTCTCTGTTTTTTCAATATAAATCATATTTCAAGTCCTGAGACCTGTGGCTAATTTAAAACAAAATCTCAAGTCCTGAGACCTGTGGCTAATTTAAAACAAAATCCACATGCATGTTGACAGTTCTATGAAACTGATACACATTGGCTCATACATGACATCCCAACCCAAGGGAGGCAATTGAAAGAATAATTCCCTCGTTTCTTATGCTTTTTGTCAGAAAGATACAAAGATTACTTTCACATTTATTTTACTACTAGGTTTAAAGACAAGGTATGTGTACATATTAAACTGATATATGTACAAATTACTTACGCTGGAGTGTTACCCGACCAGGTAATGATTCCATACAGAAACACGATGACTCCCACTACAGCTGCTGGTAGTAGCCAGGCTGTATAAAACCCTGTAATGGAATCTCTAGTTTAGTTTTGTAAATAAGTTTGATCTTCATTCAAAGGCAAAGATATATCATACTTGATGAAGGGTGCACCTGCTCTTAATCCATTCATTGGCCTCAGGTCATAAAAGGCTTGTGCAAAGTTTCATTGAATTTGCTTCAGTAGTTTTGAGAAGAAGATTAAAATGTAATTTGTTTATGGACATACAATGGATGGTACATGGACAAAAGAAGATAAGGTCAAGATTTCATACTAGGTCACCTAAATAGGAATCCATTAGTTACTTCATAATTTTCAGAGAACTAAAAATTTGGTATACTTTTAGGTATCATTTGTGAAAATTTCTACCTAGCCATGCAAAGTATATTCCGATCTTCTCTCCAAAATATTCGCGGATGTGGTCGAGAGGTTGGTATTTATACCAGACACCCCAGCGGGCCCAGTAGTGGTACAGCACCTGTCGTGCACTTAGAGATTCCGGGCTAACGAAGTGCTTAGGTATCTCAAATGGTCCCTGAAACAAAATAAGATTGTCTTCTTTTTGAAAATGATTTAAATGTAATTTTGGGATTCCATTTGGATACAATTGAACAAAATGGATTAGTGAACTCTATTTGTAGTTCCTAAGACCATGAAAAGGTACTAGCTGAATCCAGCCGACAACTAGAAGCCTAATACACCTATATATATAGTGTCAAGCCAGGAAATTATATCAAATACCTAACATATGTCTTAAGAAGGTAGTTTCACATACCCCAAAATTTTCCTATAGTTCAATATTCTTATTCAATGATTTATGAAGCAAATTTGTTCTGGTATATATGTATTGTTCAATGAATGTAATATTTCGATGCTTTTCCAAGAAAAAATGTTTCCTTTCTCTTCATGATTAATATTTGGTTGTAATTTTTGGTAGTATAATGAGGTAAAAAAGCTGTGTGCAAATTACCTAAAACATACAACAGAGGGCCTGTATCACTCACCTGGCTTATTAAGTAATTATCACTAAAACTAAACAAGAGGCCAAAAGTGCCTGTATCGCTCACCTGGTTCTTTATGCCAAGATATGTTCTAGGTTAAGTGTTTATATAATTATTTCCTGTTGGGCCCATCCTCAATATTCCAGGGGTTCCGTTCACTTTTGATCTCTACACCCCTGGACTATCTCATAGTGAAATTGAAGGTAGCTCAGCGGAAAACATTTGACCAATCACAGGCTAGCAAAGATTTCCTTTGAAGACTACAGAGAGAGCGACGCCTAACATCAAAGCCACACAGTCAACCACAGTGTACCGTTATACGGCTCTTTTGATGTACTTCGTATGACTAAATTACCTGTTCTATTCTGTTGGCTCCAGTTTTACTATGAGATAGTCCAGGGGTGTAGAGATCGTAAGTGATCGGAACCCCTGGAGTATCGAGGATGTGTTGGGCCCGACCCCTTCTGCCCCTTTCCCAAAGGATATTTTTGGCCAAAAATTTATACAAACTCTGTTCCCTTTAACCAGAGGATCTTTCTGGCCAAATTTGATTACAATCCATGTAGAACTCTATCACAAGTAGCAGTTTAAATGAAATGTTCATGGACGGATGACTTATGGACGATGTGCCATGACATGCTAAAAATGCAGTTTGATAATATATAGCCATGATACTATCTTGTCAAGATGACCTAGATCTGAAGTTATACTAACATCATGCAAAGGGTAGGCTGCCTTGAACACATCTTCTTCCAACAGTCGATCGATTCCTATTTCTGCTCTCTTACGTTTTCCGTACGCTGTTCTTCCGAGGACTTCGTTGACTATCCGGGTCCTCTGAGTGTTTGAGAAATAAGTGTCCTTGTTTTCACTCCCTAGAAACCTGTATAGAAATATTGATAGAATTAACACCTTCAAATCTACATCATCAGTCGGCTGCAATTTGGACAGATATGTTTTAAAATCTCTGGCGACTGAGGTAGATTTCTAACCCCAAAGCAGTAGCATAGTGTGCGGCTTTTTTCACAGCATGCAAGAGACAAATAATATTGATATTATGCAAAATAATATCAAAAACATATTTGAAGGTGACTGATTCAGCACTTTTTATGAGGAACATACTGGAATATACTTTGTTCTTATCTATTTTACACAAATCCAAAATTGGCTGATACATCTATCAGAAGATAAAAATGGATATTTTTTGGAAGCATTTTTTACAATTTTTGTTGATTTTATTCCTCCACATGATAAATTGTGTTGACCAGAGATGAGATTATATTGCCGTCAGTAATTACCTGTCTAACTTCGACTTTTTAAATACGCATGTGTAGTAGTCAAGGGGAGCATTGGGTACATTTGCACTCATCATGTTTGGAATCTTTATCGTAGATAGCACCTTATCAGACCAATTATCTGATGGGTTTGGATGAGCCTGCAACAGAACAATGTTTCTGGTCACATCTGGTTACAATCAATGACTATTTTTAAAGATTTACATTTCCGTTAAGGTTTAATCTGGCACAACATCAACAGCGCCCGCTTCCCCTGGCAGTATTGCAAATAGTACTCATGTGTGTAACCAATCAGAATGCAGTATTCTGTCACGTGATGTACTGATAGTTATACTTGTAAGTGTAATGGTTAAAGATGCTCCAACACTGACAAATGGTATTTTTTCTCTATCAAAAGCAAGAGCAGACAAATAAATATTTTCTTCAGTTACAAAAGTTACTTACATTACACCATTACCAGCAATGAAAATTTGACCATATGTCTTATATGGAATGAAGTAGCAATTGCGCATGCACCAAAGGTAAAATAAATTATTTTTTGTGTTAATTAGACATATGTATACACGATTAAACACCAAAAATTGTTTAAATTATGAGTATTGTTTATCCTATGTCGGCTGTTGAGCATTTTTTATAGTTTATCCATACCTGCAAAGGAGCCCTCATACACAGGTCCTCGGCATAGAAACAGCACACATCCCATGGCGCATGCAGTTTAATAAATGTAGTTATTTTTTTTGCACTTTGCACTCTCTCCTGTAATAGACAAATAAGGAAATCCAAAATTACCTTAATATTCTCATCGGGTGTTTATTAACAAGTTATGACTTGGCTCAGGTAAAGGATAGTAAATCACAAGTTGTCATTCACAGGCCCAATATCAGGTCCCTAGGCTTCTTTGTTATTCACTTGTTTTTAGATTTTAGCCTTTTTGACCCCTTTGACCTTGAAATAAGGTCAAGGTCATTCATTTGAACAAACTTAGTAACCCTTCATCCCAGCATGCTACAGGCAAAATATATACCATGGGCCATTCGGTTGAAGAAGTCACCTGAATGAAATTAAGTTAACTTTATGCATGGCAAACGATGACGGACGATGCATGATAACTATTTATTCCTTGGACCCTTCGGGTCATGAGAAGACCTAATTAATCATGAATCATGTCTTGTGCATATCTTGACATTTAATTCTAATCTGTAATTTTTTTTACCTCCTCTGTTTCAAGTCCTGTTTTGCGAATATTGTTGAGGAACTTTTTGCGCCATTTCTCCACCTTTTCAATTTCCACACTATTGCTCTTGGCTTTCTTTTCCACCTCCTCTTCATAAGCAAGAATAAAGTCTGAAAAAATAGTGGACAAATCATACACCAGTGTGATGTGGGATTTGTATCCCCCACAGGATATGTACCTTGATACCAATATTATACATAGGATAAGTATCCGGATACAAAAATGACCATTGGATATGTTTACCCCCATTGGATAAGTACCCTCCATTCCACTACAGGCAGGGTTAAATCTGTGATATTATGTATTTATCGTAGTAACATATTGTAGGTCATTTCTTTATAAACTTGCCATATTTGGAGTGCGAGACCTTCTAACCTGGAGTATTATGGTGGCCGAGTGAGTCGTATCGGAGATGTGAGCCATTGAAATGCGCTTACAAATATAATTAAGACATGAAAGTGGGTAAATAAATGATCAGTTTATGAAGAAGTGTTGGATATTTCTAGATTTATTTACAAATCATTTGACCGCTGGGTGTTTTGCATCATTACGGTTACTGGGACAGAGTCTTATAGTAGCTCTGACATCTGCCGTTCATAGTTCAGAGCTACCAACCTAACCATGAAAGGGTTCAATCCTCGAACAGACTGCATGGTCCGATTAACATCCGGTTCAGACAATTTATACTGTTATTGATATATAATTGACAATATGATGATGGTGGGCTAAAATATAACCCTGTTACATAAATACAAGATTTGTTATCCAAAAACTGTTATTTTCACTAAAACATAGACCAAAGGACTATAAATATATTACCTATTCTCCGAATGCCATCTTTGAAGAAGCAGCCACGGTCGTCCCCGGGGGAGTACGGCCGAGTTCCAATTTCAATGCCGCCATCATCAGAACTCTTAAAGATAAAAAAGGATCATAATCAATGTCTAGTTCACAACCAATATTTAGTTCATATCAAGCCCTTTCAAGACCATCATATGATGTTCTTACAGACTTTGGAGCCAGGCCAAGGTTCATACAGTCTCAAGCCACATTCCATGGTCTGTGAGAACCCTACAAGGCTTTAGCATCTAATACAACTTCAAGTAGGTCAGTCAATATACATTTAAAGTATGGATTTGAAGGATCTCGCAAGTTTCTGGTTTCCTGTGACTTGTCTATTTCCCGAGGTGGAGCCAAGGGAAATAAGCAAATTAGAACTGATCAAGGGAATCCAGAAACTTGCTAGATCCCTCAACCCCATACTTTAAGTGGTTTAACATACCGATACATACAAAAACTATGATTAGAATACAAGATTTATTTTTCTCTCACAATTCACTGATTTGTCACCGGTTTTAGCAGTGAGAGATTCCTTCGTCAATCCCTAGGATATGGCAGATTGCGTGTGCCAACTTTTTGAACCTGAAGACAATTTTGTGATGTCATGACTTCATGTGGTGCAAATGTGGCGTAAATTATTGATGATGTCATCAATATTGACGTGCAGTCGATGGAACCATGTTCATGAGCTATTTATAGCACAGTTTTGATCGTCATAAGTGTATGTACCTGATCTGCATACAACACAGTTTTGTCATCGTTGTTCACTGATCCATAATCGTCATAGTTATATGTGCCTCCATTGAGCATATTCTTCTCCATGGTTGTAGCAGATCACGGCTTGATAGTCTCAGTCAGCATGCCCTGGTAACAGAATGAATATATACAGTTGATAGGGTCTTATATGGGACTTTCCAAGGGGCCATAAAAAGTCACATAAGACAGGGAGTCACTTCAATTGTATTCAAGGCTAATTTTGTAATTACATAACCACGAAGCAAAATATGACATAACTGTATAATCTGTATTGTTCCTTATGAAACATATAACAAGAAATATTGACAAATTTCACGATTGTTAAGAATTTTGATTGATACCACTGAAATTCCAAATCATTGATTAAGAGCAATTTGAGTAGTAGACAAAAATTTCTTTACAACACTGGAAAGGGCCAGGGTTCGGCATACAAGACATCCAACCACTATGTGTAATGGCGGATAGTAAGTGAGTTTGAACATTTCACACACATTCCACTACAATGGAATGGGCTTTTCTAGCATATCAAAGTAAAATCAACTAATCAAATTTCTATTTAAGAACTGGGTTGTTTCCGATACATGTTTAAATCTTAATGTACTCTTAGACCGAGTTGTCCCCTTTAAATGTGTTCTTGTTGATAAATATATCAATTAAAGTGATTTTTCAAAAAAAAACAAATCCAATTAAAAATATATTAATAACAAGGAACATAACAGTCATTGTCCTGTGACCTTAATGATAAGGTCATTCATTTGAATAAACTTGGTAGTCCATTATCCAAGAATGCTTCAGACTAAATATCAGGTCTTTATATTATATAGGTCTATCAGTTGTTGACAAGAAGTTGGAAATCCTATATTTTGATAGCAATTAAATCTAGTAATAGACATATCTCATATATATCCTCATATTCAAATGAGATCTATTTTTAGCACTTACATGTAATTGCGGACTCCTTAATACAATAAAGCGAATCCTCTGTACTTTAAAACACATTAATCTAGATATGCCTACAAGCTAAACCTGAATCCAATATTGCCGGTTATGTGTCCTCCCAGAGATCCAGTAATAGACTGATTTTCCCACTAGGGAAAGGTCAAATGGTTATACATGGGTCTCTATTAGTATATGTTCATATTGTAGAATGTACAGGCTGGGACACGGTTACAGTAAATTGCCCTCTTTGTTAACTCTACTGTAACAATCTTGTGCAGAATCATCGCACCATGGCAATTTCATTTCCATACTTAAATGTGGCTCTGACATTGCTACAAAAGAACCCATATCTACTTGATCCATATGGAGAACTTATTTCCATACAGTTTTCACATTTATTAACCAATGGTCTTTGATATGGACTACATAAGTCTTCACATTTACAAAAGTTTCTGTGTTATTCAATCTATAACAGGTCTGATTATTTGTTAGACTAACACAGGAACGTTTAAAATCTGCTGTTTAAATGAGCCCTTAATTAATATAAAATTTGTTGCAGACTTATATTAAACAATTAACTTGACATGTCAATAAAATGTAAACAACATTGAAACAATTAATACATTTAGCTTCTGTTAGATATAATTAGGGCATCAAGTTCATTTAATGAACATTTGATGATCACTTAATCTTGATCACTTGACGTTTGCCACTTGTCATTTCATGTTCATCAGATATTCATTAGATGTTCATTTCATGTTCATCAGATATTCATTAGATGTTCATTTCATGTTCATCAGATATTCATGTGACGTTCATTTCATGTTCATCAGATATTCATTAGATGTTCATTTCATGTTCATTTCATGTTCATCAGGTGTTCATTTGACGTTCATTTGATGTTAGAATTTTTTATATTCTGCCAGGTATAAAATATCCTTATACAGTAAAAGACTTGAGTTTTTTTCCTTATATAACTTATTTGAATATTTTTTACTTAAGGTTGTATTTGACTTACGTTTGTTTCAAGAAAACGGGGCAGGTATGGATCCGTAGTTCGAGAAAATATAGGGTATTTGAGTTATCCGAGGGTGTCATCAATAGTTACACCTAATGGTCACAACCTTCGATAGACCTTGCAAATCCACAACTTCCGTATCCATACAATAGAAACCTTATCTAAATGCAATTGTGTAGGTAGGTGTTGAAGGTACTGTAAATCAATTCATTATCCAACAGTTTGACACTACACCTGTATAAACACGGACCATGACCTATACCCTTGATCAATGGCAGTCATGTGTGACACAGATAACAAAAAACTCAAGTGCCGTGCACCTGTTCCATGAATAGATGGTTTCTTTACTATATATTTGATGTAATGGGGATACATTTCTGTTCAAGAACTGAGGGGTATTTGACAAACACCAATTAAGGGTTGTTACATAAATCATATAGGGACACGGTCAGGACCAGATGCCGGATGATAGTTAGAGGGGTATTACTGTATCTTTATAACTATTTCAATTTCCAAATATTTTATTGACAAAAAGATGTTAGTGTCAATTGGATTAGACATCAGGCATAGCCTATCTTAGTCTTCTCCCTCTTCTCTTTATAACTAATAAATCATAATTAGAAGTATAGAGCCAATGCCGTCCTTTCTTGTTGAAGAAGCCAACATGTTCCTGCAAAACCGGTAGACATACAGAAAATAAAGATAACCACTTCAAACTATCCTGGGCTTGTTGCGATTGAATATTAATTTTTTATATTTAATATGAGTATCATCGTAAAAGTTATATTTCATTTGATAATAACATGTACTACTCAATATCGTTTGTCATGGGACACTCCCAGTCAGTTGTATTGTTAACATCAGAGTACAGCCATGTGTCACATGGCAGCAGCTGTAGCTAGGTACAACCTAATACACAGCGGTAATCAAACATCACCAGTGACCACATACACAAGGCTAATCCTACATATACACAAAGCTACATCACCATATACACAAGGCTAATCCTACATATACACAAGGCTAATCTTACATCACTATCTACACAAGGCTACATCACCATATACACAAGGCTAACCCTACATATACACAAGGCTACATCACCATATACACAAGGCTACATCACCATATACATAAGGCTGATCCTACATATACACAAGGCTACATCACCATATACACAAGGCTAATCCTACATATACACAAGGCTACATCACCATATACACAAGGCTACATCACCATATACACAAGGCTACATCACCATATACACAAGGCTACATCACCATATACACAAGGCTACATCACCATATACACAAGGCTACATCACCATATACACAAGGTTACATCACCATATACACAAGGTTACATCACCATATACACAAGGCTTCATCACCATATACACAAGGCTACATCACCATATACACAAGACTACATCACCATATACACAAGGCTACATCACCATATACACAAGGTTACATCACCATATACACAAGGCTACATCACCATATACACAAGGTTACATCACCATATACACAAGGCTAATCCTACATATACACAAGGCTAATCTTACATCATCATATACACAAGGCTACATCACCATATACACAAGGTTACATCACCATATACACAAGGCTAATCCTACATATACACAAGGCTAATCTTACATCATCATATACACAAGGTTACATCACCATATACACAAGGCTACATAACCATATACACAAGGCTACATCATCATATACACAAGGTTACATCACCATATACACAAGGCTACATCACCATATACACAAGGCTACATCACCATATACACAAGGCTAATCCTACATATACACAAGGCTAATCCTACATATACACAAGGCTACATCATCATATACACAAGGTTACATCACCATATACACAAGGCTACATCACCATATACACAAGGCTACATCACCATATACACAAGGCTATTCCTACATATACACAAGGCTAATCCTACATATACACAAGGTTACATCACCATATACACAAGGCTACATCACCATATACACAAGGCTACATCACCATATACACAAGGCTACATCACCATATACACAAGGCTAATCCTACATATACACAAGGCTACATCACCATATACACAAGGCTACATCACCATATACACAAGGTTAACCCTATATTACCATATACACAAGGTTAACCCTATATTACCATATACACAAGGCTACATTGATCTTCCATATACACAAGGCTAATCCTACATATACACAAGGCTAATCTTACATCTACACAAGGCTAATCTTACATCATCATATACACAAGGCTACATCACCATATACACAAGACTACATCACCATATACACAAGGCTACATCACCATATACACAAGGTTACATCACCATATACACAAGGCTACATCACCATATACACAAGGCTACATCACCATATACACAAGGCTACATCACCATATACACAAGGTTAACCCTATATTACCATATACACAAGGTTAACCCTATATTACCATATACACAAGGCTACATTGATCTTCCATATACACAAGGCTACATTGATCTTCCATATACACAAGGCTATATTGATCACCATATACACAAAGCTAATACTACATCATCATTATTCTTATTTGCATTTTCAATTTTAAATGAAAAATTTGGAAAGAAGAATATATGCTCCTGTGATTTTACACACAATGAAACCATTGTGACTATGAACTGATACATATCGTAGCCTAGTGGTAGAGGAATAGAATACATGCTCTGATTAGTGCGGACAAGTATCGTTTATATTCCGAAACTTCTCTCTCAGCATTTTGATTTTAATCCAAGCTACTCTTATTTCATGCCCAGTGCACATAATAAAGCTGATATATCATGAATATAGAGATGAGTATGCTATCGACATTAAAATTTGAATCCCCAGTGTAACTCCTACTTATCCAAGCATATTTTGACCAAAGGTGTAACAACATCATGACCCAGTCTCTCTAGATACCAGTACTAAGATTATCTACTCTCCCTAGATACCAGAACTAAGATTATCTAGTCTCCCAATGCAAGATACCAGAACTAAGATTATCCAGTCTCCCTAGATACCAGTACTAAAATTATCCAGTCTCCCTAGATACCAGTACTAAGAATATCTAGTCTCCCTAGATACCATTACTAAGATTATCCAGTCTCTCTAGATACCATTACTAAGATTATCTAGTCTCCCTAGATATCAGTACTAAGATTATCCAGTCTCCCTAGATACCAATACTAAGATTATCCAGTCTCCCTAGATACCAGTTCTAAGACTATCCAGTCTCCCAAGATACCAGTACTAAGATTATCTAGTCTCCCAAGATACCAGAACTAAGATTATCCAGTCTCCCTAGATACCAGTACTAAGATTATCTAGTCTCCCAAGATACCAGAACTAAGATTTTCCAGTCTCCCTAGATACCAGTACTAAGATTATCCAGTCTCCCTAGATACCAGTACTTAGATTATCCAATCTCCCTAGATACCAGTACTAAGATTATCCAGTCTCCCAAGATACCAGTACTAAGATTTTCCAGTCTCCCAAGATACCAGTACTAAGATTATCCAGTCTCCAAAGATACCAGTACTAAGATTATCCAGTCTCCCAAGATACCAGTACTAAGATTATCCAGTCTCCCTAGATACCAGTTCTAAGATTATCCAGTCTCCCTAGATACCAGTACTAAGATTATCCAGTCCTCCGTTAGATACCAGTATGATTATGCAGTCTACCTAGATACTGCTATAGCTAGTAGACATTCAATCTCAAGTACTTTCTCATTGAAGTTCAAATCATTATCAGGCTTTATATAGCTATAAGCTCAGTACTTAATAATTCCCAATATTATCATCAATCCAAGATACATTCCATTAGGGCTGAAACAATCTGCATTTATTATTATTGATAAATCGCCTACAAGCAATCCAATAATAATTGATATGATCACTTGAATTGAAGGTAAGCGCATTGACTCACTACAGTCAAAAACATGGACATTAAGTAATTTGTAATCACCACATTTTTGGTATTAACTTTAATTTTTTTGAACATCTATGACATGAAAGAACTGAACAGTACTAAAGTGGCCGCTTTTAATACGGTTTCGAAAATTCTTGTCAGAAGATCAAACAGAATAACACATATATATCAAAATACAATTCATTTTCTGTTTAATTAATTAAATGATTTTTAGTTCCCTTCAGGTACACGTTCACTCTTTCCGTACTTTATATTCTTTCCAGATTCTATATCGGAAGTAGTTGTTAGCCTCGCCCGCGGCCTTTTTTTGTGAAAATGCCGGACAAAATGTCCAGTTGTTGTGTACTAATTCATTTAATTTAAATATTTTAAGGTTTCATATAACACTTTATTAAAAGTTTAAATATAATACCAAATTTATTGTGAAGAAAGAACGTCAACATCTAGTGTCAACTATAGTCGGCAACGCGAAACAAGGAGAGTTAAATTCTGTGGACTATAGTCGACAATGGTACGGAAAGAGTTAAGTAACTTGAGCTGTGCTGGAAAATATCATTAAGATTTATGTGCCATGAGTAAAGAAAAAGTTAAACTATGGCTGACATTTTAAAAGGTTTTTGTCCACAACTTTACATTTTGTACTAGGTAACTCATAAGCGCCCCTTTGTCATTAATTTTTAAGTGCTCTGGGCACGTATAACTATGAATAAGGTAATCAGGTTAGCATAAAAAATGAAGTGTTAATTGGCCATTGAAGGTACCTTCACTAACGCTGAAGTAATAAAATACCAAAGCACACATCATGGAGGCTGGACATCCCCAGTTAGCAGTACTGAACATAATCTTAACAGCTACAGGACTCAGTTATTTTTAATGTGTTCAATTGTACAAATATGTCAGTAAGTTTTCATTCTTTTATCTCAGGGGTTTAGTTTTAATGAACCTATGAACAGTCAGGGTCATTTAAGGATGTACCAGGTTTGTTTTTGGAGGAAATTAGCCAGACTACCTGGAGAAAAACCTAACAGTCAGTACTGGAAACTGCCCCACATCAGATTCGAACTCACTACCCAGAGGTAGAGGGCTTGTTGTGATATGTCAGGATATCTTAACCACTCGGCCCCTTACAGAATTGAAAACACATATTTTGTATATACTGTAATTTATAATTATCATCATTTTGGAGAAAGATCTAGAATTTAGTTAAACTATAAATGCCCCTATATATATATACAATAGATTAAACAATGTATAAATTAAGCATTAAACGTCTTTCTGTTGGCATTCATATAACTGGCGCTTCATAGAATTGGTCTCTGTGTAGTTGGCATTCATTTTGGCTATGAATGCCAACTAAAATATGTTAAATGCTTATATTTACATTTGATGAAAATTTTAATTCTCAAGAGATTTTGCATCTATAATGAATTATTATCGTCAAAGACAGAGCAGCCATTTGAACAGCCATCTTTGGTCATTGTTGGCACGACAATTATGACTTCACAATGATAATGACATCATAATAAGCTAATGGCAGTACATAGAGTAGACTGATGAATGTCAACTGCTCTTGGTAAGGTAACATAGTAGTGTTATATATAATAATGTGATGCTTATAACATCGGCATTGTATAAATCCAATTACATGAAATTCATGTTGGCATGTGTAAAATTAGGACGTAAATAATTTGTCTCAAACAAAGGAAGGCATATATAAATACCCCGGTATGCATGATTATTGTGAAAGAATAACTTGCCATGAGTAGGAAAAGAGATGCAAGATGGCAGATTTTTTTATAGAGTTTTTCTTCACAACTGATGATTTGGTTCCCTCCTTTTATTACAATTTTTAAGCACCATGGGCAGTAATTACATGGAATATATTATTTTTATCAGAACATTTAGGGTATAATGTCCTCAAAAGGTCACAGGGAGTAAACGAGACTATTATGGTATTAACTTCATTACTGGCATGAGTTTTCTATTACCGAGTCTGAGCAATTTCCGGATAAGCAATCGTTAATTCTTTTAACTTTAACCCATGGATCATAATAAGCTGTGCTGCCAGCAGCTACCAAGGAATACTTAGAACTCTGTAGATCTAACATTTAAAATATATTATAGGAATGGCACATCCTGGTACGGTTTTTGTTACACAGCTGAAATTTACAAGACAAATATCATTTTCCAATATCAATATGATACCTTACCTTCTGTAATCTACACTGGAAAAAACCCATCTTAAACCAAAATATTTGGTTATTTTCTTTTGAAAACTAACGTTAAATTACCATTTTTTGAGCACGCGTATGATAGGCTTAATCAATATTGTCACTGTTGTGTCTAAATTTAGAGCTAGGTAAGGTCATTGTGAAAGGCCTTTCTATAAAATCATTCAGCTGTGAATAAGTTTACATTTAACAGTTAGATTCACTAGGGTCTAGCACCCACTGTCGATCTATATACCGACATGTAAACATTCCTGTAGGACTCCTGAATGGTGTTTGTCTCTTACATGTGGCTTTGATACTTACCTCAGAATTTGTGTAAGCAACATACAAAATCTCAAAGCTTCACGTAAAACGACCTCTGTCTCAACCATGTAAAGTCCTTCTCTGACATCCGATTTACCGTGTGGATGACAGAAGCGATGCTCCACTAAACCTTCCGTCGGCCATGTTTTGCGTTGTCTGCTATATCCCATTGGAAGAGAGGCTGTCCCATGAGAATAATTTACATAACAAAAACCGATCGATCGCGGTCGGCTGCGCGCCTCATCATCAGCCGGCCGCTACACATGTGTAATTACCTTTGCTGCCCGCTCATATAACATGCTAATTAAATATGTCTATTTCCTTCCAATGTAGCCTTCTAACAAACAAAACGGACAATTAGGCTTAAGTAGTCGGAGAGGATTTCATTTTCGGCTCGCGGATCGCTTTGGATTCGTTGCCTTGTCAAAATCAAAGAAAAAACATTCGGCAGTAGATTAGCTCTAACTTAGGCCTAGCAGTTAAAAATACCTAATAGCCTATTAATATTATAAGAAAAGAAGCCACCTGAAAATGCAATAAAGTTGCTAGGGGAAGCCTAAGTAAAAGAACTCCATTTACAAATCGCACATAGCGGAGTGTTCCGATGTGCGTGCCGTGCAACTCACGTGCATGGGCTAAAAGCTACAAGGGGAATGACTCGCACAGGATTTTTGTCTCCGTAGGTAGACATATTACAATACCTAATACAAGCCTTCCAGCATTATTTATATTAGCTAAACAATCCCAGTACTTACAGAAAAGTTTGCTGGATAGTTCAGTACACAGCATCCTCGATACTCCAGGGGTTCCGATCACTTCCGATCTCTACACCCCTGGACTATCTCATAGTGAAATTGAAGGCAGCTCAGCGGAAAACATTTGACCAATCACAGGCTACATTGTAGCAAAGATTTCCTTTGAAGACTATAGAGAGAGCGACGCCTAACATCAAAGCCACACAGTCAACCACAGTGTACCGTTATACGGCTCTTTTGATGTTCATCAAAGGACTAAATTACCTGTTCTGTTCTGTTGCCTCCAGTTTTACTATGAGATAGTCCAGGGGTGTAGAGATCGTAAGTGATCGGAACCACTGTATTATTGAGGATGAGTACACAGCTGCCTGGCATAATTCTTCTGAAAGCTCTTTTTTTTTATTTTTGGAGAAAAATAATTTTGGTTGTGCAGCTATTTTTCCTGATTTCGATAATACACCAGGAATGAAAAAAAATAAGTCAGACCCAACGAATGCCCTTGCTTTTAGCGCAATCGGTTGGTCGTGATTTACGGGTTGTTGGCAGCGTGTCGCCTACGGTTCAGAGATAATGAGCTAGGCAGTCACGTGGTCTTGTGTACTAGTTCGCGGCCCGACATTATGAACAAGCAAGACAATATGCTCCTTATAATGGGACACATCATAATTTACCTTGGGCGTAACCCATACACCAGAGACAACCGATAAAACACATGCATTTTGATTGCATGAGAAAGTTGCACCATTATTTGTCATTTGTAGCCTAATAGGAAATGAGTTAAGTGCTGTCAAATTAGCAGTATGAGACAAGGATTTATATAATTGACTGACCCCTAGGGCCAGGAGGGCTGGGCATCAAAATGTAAAATAGGTTTTACATTATGTAACCGTTTAAACTTCAAATATCTTCATCTTAAATTCCAGAAACGGTATATATAAATAAAAACTCTTCACAGATTAAATGATTCTTTACAAACATGCAATGTCAATTATATGACCCAAGGGTTCAGTGTTGCCCCCTGGGGAGGGGATCGAGCAAATGTTTGTTTTAGTAAAAACGAATATACGTACCCGGTCTACTACATTTCGGCTGGGCACGAATTGATGCCTATTATCGTAATGGAGCACTGCCTCAGAAAGTCACTCGGGCACAATTTTCGCACTTTTTTGTAGGTTTCCAATTATTTGAAGACTTTACATGCATTTATATATTAGTTTGGTCCAAAACAAACATTACGATCATTCTGAACAAGGACGTATATCTTACTTATAAATCCTTGTTCTGAACATCTACTATGCTACTCAAAATCATAATTGCTAACTTTTTGAAAATCCCACGTGTTCAAACTTTTAACCTCAAGAAAGTCTACTTAGTTACACCTATGAAGAAATTAAAGGCTGATTTTTTGCATATTTGACCTGTTCTCTCTGACGGTATAGTAAGATTTATGACATTTTGAATATTAACTAATTTGGACTTGCTAAAATGGCCTTAATAAGGGTTCAAAATCGGGAGTCTGAGATTCATAATTTGTAGACATGCCGTATAATCTTCCTTGGAAAATGCCATCATATTTATACGCGAAAAAACAAATGTCTCGCTGTGAATTTGATATTACGGTTCAGTTTTATTGCCTAGCAGGCAAGTGATATAAAACAAGTACGATAATATGCATACAAACGTTTTAATAATGATTTGTACGATCATTTCTAGCTCCATTAGCAGTAATAGACACTAATTGTAGCTCCAAAGACGACACCATTATCTGTCTAAAAGTCTTTTGAGCTACAATATCGCAGCTAATGTAAGGGAAAACTAATTTTGGTATTGTTGTTTAAAATTTGAAAAGCAAATTATAATTTGGAGCATTAGGTTCATGTAGGTACTGTAACATTTTTGTCTTCTAAATTTTACAACAGTATATAGGAACTATCAAAAAAGTAAAAAATAAATAAATGAATAAATAAATTAATTAATTAATTTATGAAAATTCTGATATGAAGGTTAAAATGTTTAAACTCTCTTTTAATTCAAATGCTTTTACAGTTGAAATACGACAAAAAAATGTTTTAAAAATAAATCCGCCGATGGTGAGATTTGAACCGACATTGCAGTCAAGCACTCAGTGAACGTCAAGGCCTCTTGGGCCTCTTGTCTTACTAATTGTCGTAAAAGTCTGATTTATTTTTCCAAACATTTTAGTATAGGCCAAAGTCTAATGAGAATCGGTTTGATACAGTAGTATGTTGCTCCATCTAGATAGTTACTTGCAGTTTTTCTATAATAAATTGTGATGTTTTGATTTCGTGTTTTTTTACGACATCCATATTGCCCCACATGACTCTTCGCCATTGCCAAAACGAAACAAAAACATTGTCGATGGGCTTTTATAGAGTCCGGGAAATCAACTTTCACTTCAGTCACACGTAACAGCAGGTAACGTCAGCAGTTTCTACTTACTTCAATCTTCAATAACATATATCGGGATCACGTTTGTATTCTCGGAATTATAATAAAACAGCGTTTTGCCTGCCAAGTGAACAACGACGTAGTTTTTGACATTTATACAGTAAAACATCACTGTCTAAGACTCAGCTAGTGTTCGGTCACTACCAGTGCTCGGTAACTTTATATATTTCGTCATGTTTTTGTTATTTTGTTGTAGATCTAGTTGACATTTTTACTATTTTTGTACACATCCTATTCTACATCATAGCCTATAATCTATATAGCTATCTACCATTCATCAGTCATTTAGCTTCATTTTTTGTCTAGCCATTCCTCATATTAGACTCCTCTGACCCACAGGGCCTCGTTTCTAATGATGAGATAAATATGTATAAGATGTTATGTAAATAGACGTGACCTTTCTTATACATATCTCATCCTTAGGAACGAGGTCCTGTGTATGACCAATGCTCGAATTGGACACTTCTTTTATTTATCACTTTTCATTTCTGAAATCAGCTAATTCTTTTGTGCATGGTGAATGATTATAACCAGGGTTTCTTTAAATTGTATTTTCCCCATGTCGTTGTTGGATCTCGAAACCCTCATATTGTGGTGTACCCTGACACTTTTCTTCCGCCTATAAGAAAATTTCTCTAACCAATTTCGTAATTTTGATAAGAGCCAAAGACTTGTGATGGCTAATTACAAAATTGACGGTCGCCAAAATAAACAACACTGATAAAAAGTTAGAAATATTCAATTATGTTATGATGATAGCAAAACTTCTCTTCTTAATGAAAATATATATAAGCAGTTGCAATATGTTTTAGCCTGAGGAAGGAAAAATTGTGAATTTCTCAATTTTGGTTCATTTACCGCACGTTAAGACGAATGTTAATGAAATAGCTGACTTTGTTTTTTATTGTTATTTTGAGAAATAGAAGTCTTTATAGATCAGAATTCTGTACCTAGGTAGAAAACTTTTCAGAAATACAATGTTTATTCTTTTTTATTTGGTTGTTTGAGGCTGGTCTATTCTTAAGCTTTTTCCACCATTTTGACAGTGGACTTTGAATTGCTGCCATAAACAAACCAACACATGGACTTTATTTTAATTTTATTGAAAATGTTTCGAGTACTGATCAGATGTGTCTATATATAGAATTCGACAGAACCCCATTAACAAAATTACTGTTTTCCAGACTTTGAGAAGAAATGAAGATCCGAGATGGATGGAAAATTCTAAAGCAATGAAAATATACAAATCTACAGAGTAAGGTTGTGTTCAGTCATGGCGAGGCTAGATATGGATGAGATTGACAGCTTGGAGGGCTGGGTGGCTGTTAAGGACAGTCCTTTTACAGACGCCATGATCCCTCCCCGGATGACCTTCCTGGTCTGCTGGAACGACGCCTGTAATAAGGTGGCGGTCACATGTCGCCTACACAACAGAGTAGTCAGTGACCAAAATAACCTTGACAGCCGCACAGGTATATTCAGCATGCAGGAAATACGAGCCATCCACGAATTACTTTGTCTTATTCATCCGTCCCTACAAAGTTATCTCCCTTACCTTCCGGAAGAACCTCGGAGTGTATGGGCATATCTAGGCTATCAGGAAGCGCCCATCGATTACGAGATGGTGTGTACTCAGTTGGAGGAGTACTTTACTATGGCTTTAGAAGTTTGTAAGGAGAAACTTCTTATGTCGACCCTGTTTGAAGAACATACATCTGAGGAATATTTTGAAAATATAAGTGAACTTCGTCGTCAGGGGTACCTGGATGAAATTGCCAGAGCAGAAGATGAATTAGAAACTGTGATATTTATGAGAAAGAACGCTACAAATATGCATGAGATGGGAGATGTTTATAAACAAGAAGACGATGCCATGTTCAGATTGAATGTGGCACTGTCTGCTTATTACAACTATGTATTACAGCCTTTTCTTGATCTTCGTGAGATCGCCTATAGCAATGTGACAGAGGCAAAAAGTTTCCTTCAAAATCCAGATGTTGGTGATAGAATCAAGCGTGAATATGGAGCCATGTTTACAGAATGGCAAGGACATTATGAAGAAGCTTTAGATAACATCCAGAAAACCTACATTGAATATTACTCAAGAACCTGTGAGTTTTACCAAGGTAATTATGACACTGCCAATTTTATCCCCTATATTAATTGCCTTAACAGTCAGTCAGTCCACAAAATGGAAGGGATGTGACAAAATGGTAGGAGTGTGACAAAATGGAAGGGGTGAAAAAATGGTAGCGGCATGACAAATGGTATGGGCATGACAAAATGGTAGGGATGTGACAAAATGGTATGGGTGTGAAAAAATGGTAAGGGTGTGACAAAATGGTAGGTGTGTGACAAAATGGTAGGGATTTGACAAAATGGTATGGGCATGGCAAAATGGTAGGGATGTGACAAAATGGTAGGGATGTGACAAAATGGTAGGGGAGCTGACAAAATGCGGAGGTAGGGTGCCACTGGTGAACAAAATGTTATGTGTAGACAAAATGGTAGGGGCATGACAAAATGGTAGGGGGTGACAAAATGATAGGGGTATGACAAAATGGTAGGGATGTGACAAAATAGTAGGGGTTGACAATAATAAATAGGGGTGTGACAAAATGAATAAGGGTGCTGACAATAATGGTAGGGAGTGAAAAAAATTGAGTATGGGGGTGTGAAAAATATGGTTAGGGGTATGACAACAATGGTAGGGGGTGACAAAATGGTCAGGATGTGTGACAAATTGGGGTTAATCGTTAGTGTGTATCGGGTCAATGGTTCAACTTAATAACTCACTCGTAAAGTGCATGTCACAGGTGTTGACAAAAATGGAGGATTAAAAGCTGGGTGCTGTGACAAAAGTGATAGGTGGGTTGACAAAATGATTAGGGGTTGACAAAATGATAAGGGTTTGTGATCAAAATGGTAGGATGTGAACAAAATGGTAAGGGTGTGAACAAATGAAGGGAGGTGACAAAATGGTTAGTGAGGTTGTGACCAAAATGGGTAGGGAGTTCGAAAAAATGGATAGGGGTGTGACAACATATGGAGGACTGGGTTCTTGCTAATATGACATTAAATTTTGGTAGGGGCGTATGCACAAGAATGATATGCGGTGATGAGCAAAATGGTAAGCGGTGACAAAAATGTAGCGGTCTGTAGGTGTTACATATAAATATTTAAGTTGGGCTTTGATGAATCCCAAAATGGATAGGGTGGGTGACAAAATGGATAGGGAATTGTGACAAAATGAGATTTAACATAGGGAGACGTGACAAAAAATGGTAGGTGGGCATTTTGAACAAAATGGTAGGTGCGGAAAACACCTTTGTGACAAAATGGTTTAGCGGACATAGATTATTAAGAAAAACTGTGGAACAAAATTGTTATGGAGGTTACAAAAGATTAGCGATAAAGGGTGACAAAATTGGTTAAGTGGGACTGACAAAAAATTGATTCGAGGCGGTGGACATAATGGTAGGGAGTTGACAAAATGATAGGGTCATGTGACCAAAATGGATACAGGGTGGTGTACAAGAATTGGGTAGTGTGTGACAAAATGATAACGGGTGTGTAGACACAATTAATGGTAGGGGCTGGTGACAAAAATGTGATTATATGGGGCGTGACAAAATGATAGGGGGGTGACAAAATAGTAGCGGTTGACAAAATGATAGGGGCTGTGACAAAAATGATACAGGGTGTGACAAAATTGGTTAAGGGATGGTCAAAATGGGTAGGCGGGTGACTATAAATGGATAGCAGCTATGAAACAAAAATAGTAGGACGGGTGACAAAATGGCATAGGTGTCTGTGAGCAAAAATGGTAAAGGGCATCGCACAAAATCGTAGGAAGTGACAAAAGAGGTGGTAGGCGGGTGACCAAAATGATAGGGTGCAAAATGGTATAGCGGTTATGTGACAAAATAACTGAATAGGTGGGTGACACAATGATAGGGGAGTCCACTAACTACAATGCTGACAAGAATGCGATTAGGGTGATCCAAGATCTGCTGACATAAAATGGTAAGGGTGTACAATATATTGTATTGGGTGAGTCGGCAAAAAAATGATAGGGGTGTGACAAAATGGTAGGGTAGACAAAATGGATAGGTAGTCATCGACAAAATGATAGGGTTATGACCAAAATTGGATAAGCGTAGGTACAAAATGGTAGGGGTTTGTTCACAAAATAATTAAGGATGTTGACAAAATGGTAGGGTGACAAAATTGGGTTTAGGGATGTGCACAAAATGGTGGCTTAGGCTTGGTGACAAAATGGTAGGGGCTATGACAAGAAATTGGCTCAAGGGAGTGGTGGTGTGACCAAAATGGTAGGGGTGCTGACAAAAATGGTAGCTGCGGACTTTGTGACAAAATGGAGTAGGGGAGTAAATTGTGACAAAATAGGTAGGGGATGTTTGACAAAATTGATAGGGAGAGGTGAACAATTATTGTAGGATGATGACCAAATATTGATTAGGGGAATGTGACAATAATATAGGGGTGACTAAAAATGGCGAGGGGTGTGACAATAATGGCTTAGGGAATTGATGTACTCCAATTTCAATGGTAGATACAGGGACAATAATCCAATAATTGATAAGGATTGTGAGACAAAAAATGCTTAGGCGGATGACAAAAATTTAATAGGGCAAGGTGACAAAATGGTAGGGAGTGACAAGGGAATGATACGTGTGGCTGTGACAAAGTGATAGGGGGTGACCAAAATGGTGGGGGTTACAAAATGGATAGGGGTGTGACAAAATGATAAGGGTGTGACAAAATGCGTAGGGGATGTGACCAAAATGGGTAGGGCATGCAAAAATGATATGGGTTGTGACAAAATGGTTAGGGGTGTGACAAAATTTGGAGGATAGGGCAGGTGACAATATAATAGGCATTAGGGGAGTATGGAAGCAAAATGATAGCTGTTGAGGTGGTGAAAAACTGATATATGGGCTTTAAAATCTGTGACAAAATGGATTTACGGGGATTACAAAATAGTATAGGGGTATGACTTAATGATAGGGGTAGACCAAAATGATAAGGATGTGACAAATGATAGGGGAGTGAAAAAATGGTATAATAGGTGGGTGATCAAAATTATAGGGGGTTCACAAAATGGTAGGGTGTGACAAAATGGTAGGGAATTGTGACAAAAATGGTAGGGTTGTGACAAAATTGAATAGGCGGGTGACGAAAAGAGATAAGAGGCTGCCTTCGTGGTGACAAAATGGTATGGGGGGACAAAATGGTTTAGGGAAGTGTGACAAAATCTGATTAGGGGGTGAAAAATGATAGGGGTGTGACAAAATGGAGGGATGTTGACCAAAATGATTGGGGATGCTGACAAAATGATAGGGGTGACAAAATGGATAAGGGTGATGTGGACAATATGGTACGTGCAGCGTGACAACAATGCATAGGGATGTGACAAATTTGGTAGGGCGACGATGACAACACTTGCTATCTCATATGCTGTTGTCAATGACTTCATAACAAGTTCAGCGATTGTTGTAGCCTTTGAATGTTATTTGTTTCCAATTTTGCCATTGTTAACCAAAGTAATTTTTTTCTATTTTAGCCATTGTTAACCGAATGTTACATGATGAGAAGCAGTTCGGAAAAACATCTTTTGAACTTGTTGGCCGTGAAAGATTATTAAGGTAACTAAATGTTAATGAAAGTATAAAGGTAAGTAGCTATATATATATATATATATATATATATATATATATAGATGGTAATCAAAATTGAAGCATTAAGGTAACTTATGGAGGATGATTTCAGCCATGTTACACTGTTGCATTCGACAATGCGCCAAGCGAAGAGCAACATTGCGACAACAAGCTATGCGACAGAGCAACAATGTGCTTTGCGACCGTGTGACAATGAGTAAAATAAAGAGCCACAGCGCAGCAATGCGCCAAGAAAAGAACAACAATGTGTCATGCGACAAACACAGTCACATATAGGGCATTGTCGCTTGGTTCATTGTCCCACTGTCCCATGGCTTACTTTGTGCAATACTTTTGCTAAGTACATGTCCTAGGTTGGTTCTTTTATGACCTATCTTATTTGTTTGATTTTTAGTCCACCATCATCAGATGGTGGGCTATTCAAATCGCCTTTATTCAATAGTCTGTCTCTCAGTCAACAATTCTTTATAGTTAAAGTCCGTTATCACTATTTCTTAGAAAGTACTAAAGAGATCTTTATCAAATTTTATCTGTAAGTTCTACTTTGGTCCTAAAGTTGTTCATATTGCATTTTAGGACTGTTCAGTTAACAAGATGGCCGACATACTGTAAATTGTGATTTGATAACATGGATATAGATTAGCGCAATTTGACGGTATTGAGTGAAATTCATCAGTTCGACACTGAAAGTATCTTTTACAAAATTTAGCACTGTACATGAAAATTGGCTTCTATTTTAGGATACAGGAAGATTTGAGTTTAGAGAGACTGCAGATGCTGCAGAACCAGAGAAAGACATTCATACAGGAGCGTGACAAGGTGAAGGAGGAGATAGCGAGTATTGATGAACATCCAGGAACTGGGAGTCAACTGAAGGTGCTGGAGGAGCGGGTGTATTCTTGGCAGGTCTCCATCTACACACAACAGTTACATATACTGGATGAAGAGGACAGACTAGCTAAGACACAACTGGCGGCCATCACACGTCAAATTAAAGGTAATCACATTCTATTGTTCTTCACCTAAAGTTCTTGGACATGGACTAGATGTGGAGTGCATTGGAATGGGTACGAAGGTCTAGTCTGTCACAGGGTTTAATTATCTTTCAGGAGAGGTATTGCAAATGAATTTCAGGGGGTACTTTTCTATACTATCTGTTTGCTATCTAATGTAGTTTAGTCCAAATCAGGCTGTACCACAGCCATGTTCAACCAGCAAAAATACCGGGTATGGCCTGATATTGTAACTGTACCCCTGGTCACATTCAAATTTCTCCAATACAGGGCTACTGTACACCAATTTTCCTTCACTTGTGATTCACTTTTGCAAATTCATGAGGCAAGTAAATTTGGGAAAATTTGTCTCCGTGGATTAATATCTACACCATTTAGTCAAACCTGTCTATAACAGCTACGGAAGAAGAGAGAGAAAAACGGTCACTATAGATTTTTGCTTACTTATTTAGAAATGGAAATCACAAAATTTAGAAGCAATGAAAGAGAGTTTTGACCAAAAATGTCAAACCTATACTCATTGTGTTTCTTGCTTCTGACATTGAATGTTGATGTCAGCGATCCGCTGAAGAGATACTTTTTCATTCAAACAACTTCTTCTCAATAACCGAAAGTCACAGGTTACTGACAACTACTAGGCCTGTAAAATGCTTGGATAAAGGGCTACCAATTTTGTTAGAAAGATTGACCTTGATCTCCATTCAGGGTCACAGTCTTTTTTAAATTTGCAAACATCTTGTCAATACGTGTTAGGCATAGAGACCTAATATTGGACCTATTTCATGATCGTGATGAGGTTGTGTTCTATGATGTGTTGTATTTTTATCTTCCAGACAGGAAGATGTAGTTTGTGGTTCTATGATGTTGGTGTAGTTTTTATCTTACAGACAGGAAGATTTGGTTAGTGTTTCTATGATTGGTGTTATTTATCTTCCAGACGAAAGAAGATGAGTGTTGTTGTTCTATGATGTTGGTGTGTTAATTTTATCTTCCTAGACAAGAAGATGGTTCAGGAGTGTATTATCTTAGACGATGAGGGTTTGTGTTCTGATCTATGTTGTGTATATTTATGCGTTACAGACAAAGAATGAGTGGTGTGGTTTCTATGATGTTGTGTATTTTTTTACTTCCAGACAAAGAGATAGGTGTGTTCTTATGATGTTGGTTGTCTTTTATCTCTATCGACAAAGAAAGATGAGGTTGTTTCTAGATGTGGTGTATTTTTTATCTTACGACCAAGGAAGATGAGGTTGTGTCTATTTTGATGTTGGTGTAGTTTTATCTTCCGACTAAAGAAGATGAGGTTGTGTTCTATGAATGGTTGGTGATATTTATCTTAACAGACAAGAAATGAGGTGTTTCTATAAATGTTCGGTGTATATTTCTCTTATCAGACCAGGTAAGATAGGTTGTGTTTCTTGATGTTGGTGTATCATGCTACTCTTTACAGACAAGGAAGATGAGGTTGTGTTCTAATGATGGTTGGTGTATATTTATCGGTGGTACGCAGGAGAAATATGAGGTTGTGTTGTAATGATGTTGGTGTGTATATTTCTTCCAGACAAAAAGATGAGGTTGTTTTAATGATGTTTGGTGTATATTTATCTTATCGGACAAAGAAAGATGCAGGCTTGTGTTCTTCGATGTTGGTTGATTTTATACTTCAAGAAAGGAAGATGAAGGTGTTGTGTTCTATGATGTTGGTGTATATTTTATCTTTACAGGACAAGAAGATGAAGGTTGGTGTTCTAGTTGTTGTATTTATCTTACGACAATTGAAGATGAGGTTGTGTTCTATGATGTTGGTGTATATTATCGTTACAGACAAGAGAAGATGAGGTTGTGTTCTATTTGATGTTGGTGTATTTTTATATTCTCAAGGACAAGAAGTATGAGGGTTTGTTCTAGTGATGTTGTGTGTATATTTTATCTTAACAGACAAGGAAGATTGGTTGTGTTCTATGATGTGGTGTATTTTTTTATACTTCCAGACAAAAGAATAGAAGGGTTGTGTGTTCTGTGAATGTTGGTGTAATTATTTTCTCCCCTATACAAGGAAGAATGAGGTGTGTTTTATAGTGTTTGGTGTATATTTATCTTACCAGACAAGAAGATGAGGTTGGCTGTTCTAATGATGTTGTGTATATTTACTCCTTTTACGGAAGTGCATGATGAGTTGTTTCTATTGATGTTGGTGTTATTTTATCTTTACCAGTACAGGAGATGAGGTTGCGTTCTATTGCATGTTGGTGTATTTTATACATTCCCACATACAAGGAAGATGAGGTTGTTGCTAATGATAGTTGGTGTATATTTATAGCTTACAGACAAAGAAGATGAAGGTTGTGTTCTATGATGTTGGCTGTATATTTATTTAACAGACAAGGAAGATGAAGTTGTTGTTTTATGATGTTGGTGTATATTTATTCTTCCAGACCAAGGAAGAATGAGGTTGTGTTCTATGAAGTTGGTTGTATTTTTATTCTCCAGACAAAGGAAAGGATGAGGGTTTCTTGTTTCTAATGTTGTGTAAGATATTTATCGTTACAGACAAAGAATGATGAGGTTGTGTTCTAATGATTTTGTTGGTATTTTTATCTTACAGACATGCGAAGATGAGGGTTGGTGTTCTATGATCGTTGGGTGTATATTTTACTTCAGAACAATAGGAAGAGATGAGCTTGTGTTCTATTGAGTTGGGTTAATTTATCTTCTTCCCAGACAAGGAAGATGAGGTTGTGTTTATTGATGTTTGGTGTATGTATATTTATCATTACAGACAAGGAAGATGAGGTTGTGTTCTATGATTTGGTGTATATTTATCTTCCAGACAAAGGAAGATGAGGTTGTTTTTCTATGATGTTTGGTGTATATTTTTCTTACAGACAAAGAAAGATGAGGTTGTTGTTCTATGATGTGGTTCGTAGTATTTATCTTACAGACGAAGGAAGATGAGGTTGTGTTATGATGTTGGTGTATATTTATCTTACAGACAAAGTAAGATAGCTTGTGTTCTATTGATGTTTGGTGTAACTATTATCTTTACAGACAAGGAAAGATGAGGTTGGTGTTTCTATGATGTTGGTGTATATTTATCTTACAGAGAATGGAAATGAGTTGTGTTCTAATGATGTTTCGGTGTATATTACTTTACAGACAGGAAGATAGGTTGTGTTTATTGATGATTGTGTATAATTTATCTTCCATGACAAGGAATGATGAGGTTGGTGTTCTATGATGTTGGTGTATTATTTATCTTCCAGACAAAGCGAAAGATGAGGTTTGTGTTCTTATGATGTTGTGTATTTTATATTCAAGACAAAGAAGATGGGTTTGTTCTATGATGTTGGTGGTATTTTTTTATATTTTCCGATCAAGGGGAAGGATGAGGGTTTTGTTTCTTGATGTTGGTGTATATTTATCTTCCAACAAGCAGATGAGGTTGTTTGTTCTATTTGGATGTTGGTGTATTTTATCTTCCAGACAGGGGAAGATGAGGTGGTTTTCTATGATGTTGGTGTTATATTTAGTCTTATCAGACAAGGAAGATGAGGTTGTGTTCATGAATGTTGGTGTATTTTTATATTCCAGACAAAGAAGATGAGGTTGTGTTTATGATTTGGTTTGTATATTATAGTTCCAGACAGGTAAGATGAGGTTGTGTTCTATGATGTTTGGTGTATAGTTTATTTTCCAGAGCAAGGAAGACTGAGGTTGTGTTCTATGATGTTGGTGGGTATATTTATCTTCCAGACAAAGACGATGAGTTGGTGTTCTTATGATGATTGCGTGTATTTTTATTCTTCGCAGATCAAGGAATGATGAGGTTGTGGTTCTGATGATGTTGGTGTATTTTTACTCTTCCATGACAAGAAGATGAAGGTATTTGTGTTCTATGATTGTTGGGTATTTTATCTTCCAAGACAAAGAAAGAATGAGATTGTGTTCTAATGAGGTTGGTCGTAATTTTATCTTCCAGACAAGACATATGGAGGTTGTGTTCTAGATGTTGGTGGTATTTTATCTTCCATGACACGGCAAGATGAGGGCTTGTGTTCTATGGATGTTCGGTGTATTCCTTATCTTTCCAGAACAAAGAAGATGAGATTTGTTCTATGATGTTGGTGTATATTTATTCTTCCAGACCAGAAGAGCGATGAGGTTGTGTTCTATGATGTTGGTGGTATTTTATTCTTCCAGTACCAGGAAGAATGAGGTTGTGGTTCTAACTTATGTTGGTGTTATTTTTAAAGGTCGCTAAGGCAATTTTGACTGTATTTATCTTCCAGACAAAGAAGATGAGGTTGTGTTCTATGATGTTGGTGTATTTTTATCTTACAGACAAAGAAGATGAGGTTGTGTTCTATGATGTTGGTGTATATTTATCTTCCAGACAAAGAAGATGAGGTTGTGTTCTATGATGTTGGTGTATTTTTATCTTCCAGACAAAGAAGATGAGGTTGTGTTCTATGA
>SAYR01028177.1:902540-914456 GCA_004382745.1 Argopecten irradians irradians | reverse complement strand
TTGATATTCGATTGTAATAATGGAAAATAAAAGCTAACATTGATATTCAATTGTAATAAAAGGAAAATAAAAGCTAACATTGATATTCAATTGTGATAATGGAAAATAAAAGATAACATTGATATTCAATTGTAATTAATAATGGGAAAATAAAAAATAACATTGATATTCGATTGTGATAATGGGAAAATAAAAGATAACATTGATATTCAATTGTAATTAATAATGGGAAAATAAAAGATAACATTGATATCCAATTGTAATTAATAATGGGAAAATAAAAGATAACATTGATATTCAATTGTAATAACGGGAAAAATAAAAGTTAACATTGATATTCAATTGTAATAATGGAAAATAAAAGATAACATTGATATTCAATTGTAATTAATAACGGGAAAATAAAAGATAACATTGATATTCAATTGTAATTAATAATGGGAAAATAAAAGATAACATTGATATTCAATTGTAATAATGGGAAAATAAAAGTTAACATTGATATTTGATTGTAATAATGGGAAAATAAAAGATAACATTGATATTCAATTGTAATAACGGGAAAAATAAAAGATAACATTGATATTCAATTGTAATTATTAATGGGAAAATAAAAGATAACATTGATATCCAATTGTAATTAATAATGGGAAAATAAAAGATAGCATTGATATTCAATTGTAATTAATAATGGGAAAATAAAAGATAACATTAATATTCAATTGTAATAACGGAAAAATAAAAGATAACATTGATATTTGATTGTAATAATTGGGAAAATAAAAGTTAACATTGATATTCAATTGTATTAAAGGGTAAATAAAAATTAGCATTGATATTCAACTGAAATAACGGGAAAATAAACGATAACATTGATATTTAATTGATATAATGGGAAAATAAAAGTTAACATTGATATTCAATTGTTATAATGGGATAAATAAAAGATAGCATTGATATTCAATTGTAATGACGGGAAAATAAAAGTTAACATCGATATTCAACTGTAATAACGGGACAATAAAAGTTAACGTTGATATTCAACTCTAATAACGGAAAAATAAAATTTAACATTGATATTCAATTGTAATGACGGGAAAATAAACGTTTACATTGATATTCAACTGTAATAACGGAAAAATAAAAGTAAACATTGATATTCAATTGTAATAATGAAAAAATAAAAGTTAACATTGATATTCAATTGCAATAACGGGAAAATGAAAGTTAACATTGATATTCAATTGTAATAATGGGATAATAAAGGGAAATGTTTTTATATTCAAACGTATATGTATTACGAAAACAAATATAGGGAAAACTTTATATTAAAATACATTAATTAAAAAATAAGGGAAAGTTTTATATTCAAATGTATTAACTGAAAAATAAAGGGAAAGTTTTATATTTAAATTATATAAAAATATATTGCTATTAAACATATTATCTCCTGTTTCCCATTTAAAGTATGCCTTTATTTTCTCCTTGGTCGTGTTACAGATATTCAAACGAATTCTAGATACGACGGTTCATAGTCTATACAATGGGGATATCGATTATGAAGAATAAATCTAACATAACATTATATAATCAGAGACACAGGTTGGATATATGCGATCATGGTACACCCTGAAACAATGCATAACTAAATCAGTAAAGGAAGACAATCCAACAACAATAATAACAATAAATTGGGAATAATTCCGTCTTTGCATATTACAGAGTTAGCTCCCTTTCGGGTAGGTATCGATTGTTACGTCATAATTGTGTGAGCGCAATTCACGTCGTTTTCGCTGAAAAGTATGACGTTACGCTCGCAAACACATGACGTCACAATCAATACCTACCCGCAAGGGCAGATATCTCTGTAATATGCAAATACAGATTATGGAAACCATTGGAAGTCCATTATTTATAATATTTATTCCGTGGAGTCGTATTTTTTTTAATCGGTAAATAAAAAAATTCTAAATCAGTAAAAGAGGACGTTACAACAAAAAAATATCATAAATCAATAATAATATGGAAACTATTTTATTTATAAGATTTATTTCTTGGAGTCTTATATTTAAAAAAAAAACTTTTTTGAAAAAAAAACCCTTTCTCTTTCGATTGGACGGGAAAATAGTGTGTACAGTCTATACACATATGACCTAGTTGATAATGAGCATTTTTGTACGTCATCACAAAATGAATTATTATATAGATATATCAAGATTATGATAATAAACAATGTCTTAAATCATTCAAAGTGTCTTATTCGCTAATTATAATAAACAAGAAATTTATCATCGCGACATGTCTGACTAAGCAAAAGTTAAGTCACATAACCTTGGGTTGAAGGTTAATATTCAAATGTAATATTTACCGTTGTGTAAGTCCCTGAGCTCAGGACAGCATAGTCGTTGATGAAAAGTTTTGCGTTCGGATCGGCTACACTCATGTTCCGGAACATATCCATGGTGATGTCTACATTTCCGGTTTTCCTCTCGAAGAAATCACCATGGAGGACTTCATTATTTACATCCCAATGTGCTAGTCTAGTAGAAAATATATTAGATAATATATAATAATTACACAAAAATACGAAAATGAAAATTACATCTTCCGTCGCTAAGATACAATATTTTATATATTTATTTCGCATGAATTATATTGCTACCCTGATAGGAAATAGATCGATAATATAAGTCTGAAAATCAAATTTGTGCAGCAAAAATAATCAATACAATAAAACACGGTTATAACGTACCTCTGCGACCACCGTAATCACTGTGTTAAAAGCATAGTTCATTATACACATAATGTAGAGATCTTATGTGAACTTTGACTGGGAATGAAGTAACTACGATATAATCATGAAATAGTTGTAAGTGTGTACGTTATAAACGTGTTTTACAGGACTGTATAGCAGCGAAATTTCCGGGGAGGAAGTGGTTGTTTTTGCTATTTTTGCGGGGTTTTTTTTTCTCAAAAAATTCCGAGAAATTTAAACACTTGCAAAATGTTTTTAATCTCTCTACTGTTATGCAAAAGAGCTTATATTATTGCAGACAGAGAAATCGGTGTACCATGAAATAAAAACCCCGCGAACATGGCCCGTTGACATAACCACAAGATATGCGTCCCGCGAATTTAAAGTGTTATACAACACTGTCACTTATATCTGGTATTATATATACAGCCAGTTATTTTCGCGATATGGGAAGCAAGAGTAAAGCTAATTTAATCTTATTTCACATGGAAGGAGTCCTTGATGAACCAGGACGCTCGTCCTTCCGGGTCGCCGTGTTTTATGTATACTGTAAACCAACTTATTTTCGCGTGCAATTTAATTTCGCTGGCAATAAAAAATCCCGAAAATAAATCCCGCGTAACTGTTTCAAATTCAGGTAAAGTAGGAATCCGGAAGTTTAGATAGCGAAATCAAATCTCCGCTAAAACATCCTTTGGTATGCAAAGGCGAAATTAGGTCGCCGCAAAAATGTTGATTTACAATATTATTCTATCTAAGTTATTTGTTTATGTCGATATTTGTTATTATTGTATTTATACAAATACAACATCATTATCACATGATTTAGTTAAGGTAAAGTGTCAATGTTAAAAGGGATAAAAACAGAAGGGACATGGAAAATGAGATAATAGACCAGAAACATTTGTATGTCCTATTTAAACATATACCAGTTTGGTACATTGTATTTGCTTATGTTTTGTCTCTTAATAATAAAATTAATGAAAGCTATATTCACATCTTTATGACGACAGATATTTTCTTTGAGTTATCTCCCTTAAGTTCTGACGTCATCTAAGTCGTTGTGGACTTAGTTTCAAGCATATTTTATTGAAATTACGTCAAATAATTTATTTTTATCGTTAATCGTACACAGCTTCACAGTATACACATATCAACACAGAAATAGCATATTAGAAATTTGTTTTATCACCTCTAATTAAAACAAAAATCCTTTAAAATATATCACCTTCCCTTGGTGAGTTTGGCGGTACTGGAGAGCCTTTTGTAAATGGCAGCCTTCATTACTTCCTGGTCCATGATAGCTTGAACCCAATTAGGGATTCTCTCATCCACACCCCAGACTATGTTGTGACCACGAACAGACAATCTAAAATTAAAAACAACTTTGTTTCCGTCGCAGTTTCATTTGAGAATGGAGGAAGAGTATTACAGTATGTATTTCATAAGATGGGTTCCATACATTAGGTTTATTATTTATATGTTTGAAAAATAGAACCTCCCTGCCATTCTAAATTTATCTATAGCAATGCATCTGTTTTTTCGTATACAGTGGATGCAAAAGAAAGATGGGAAATCAAACCCCCCTCAAACAATGAAACGTTGCAAACGTTTCTATTAAAGATGCTCAACCGCTGACAAATGGTATTTTTTCTCTATCAAAGGTGCAAAAGAAGAATAAGTACTTTTTCAGTTATATAAGTTACTAACTTTACACCATTACCACCATAAAAAAGTTTGAGCTTCTTATTTAACTTCAGGATAAAATATTAAGAATAATTAATTGCGTCCCGAAAAAATCCACGGCACTATAACCTATATAAAATGAAGTACTGATTACGCATGTACAAAACGCAAAATAAATTATTTCATATTATGTTAATCAGACATATCTATGCATGATTAAACACCGATTATTGTTAAAATGATGAGTATCGTTTATTCTCTGTCAGCGGTGGATCATCTTTAAAATAAATCAAGAACTTTGTCATAAATACACCCAATGAAGAATAACTGGCGGCATGGTACAAGTTCTTTGACAACTCATAAACGGGTGGTTGCACAAAACATATTGATGGATACAATCTAATAGAAGTAGAATAGAATAAACAATGTTCGTTGTTGTGGAGTCGCCACTTACCCGTTACTAAGGAGATCATCTATCGTGGCATTGGCGTCGTCAAATTTCAGTTTACCCTGTGGTTATAAGACAAAGGATTTTCAGGAAATTCTTTTTTAATTGATTTCCAGTAAATTCTATTTTTTAATGGATTTCCGGGGAATTCTATTTTTTAAATGGATTTCAGGAAATTTTATTTTAATGGATTTTCCGGAAATTCTATTTTAATGGATTTCGAGGAAATTCTATTTTAATGGATTTCGAGGAAATTCTTTTTTTATTGAATTTCCAGGAAATTAAATTTCAACAGGATTTCGAGGAAATTCTGTTTTTAATGGATTTCCAGTAAATTGTATTTTTAATGGGTTTCAAGGAATTCTTATTTTTAATGAATTTCCAGGAAGTTCTATTTTTAATGGATTTCCAGGAAATTCTATTTTTAATGGATTTCCAGTAAATTATATTTTAATGGATTTCAAGGAAATTATATTTTTCAAATGGATTTTCAGGAAATTCTATTTTTATTGAATTTCCAGGAAATTCTATTTTAATGGATTTCGAGGAAATCATATTTTTAATGGATTTCCAGGAATTTATATTTTTAATGGATTTCAAGGGAATTATATTTTAATGGATTTCAAGGGAATTCTATTTTTAATGGATTTCAAGTAAATTCTATTTTTTAAATGTATTTCCAGGAAATTCTATTTTTAATGGATTTTCCAGGAAATTTGATATCCAAACAATTTACTAGATTTCCAAACAGCGATTCAGCAATGAGTTGTCATGGATTAAACTATCGTAATTGGACATTTTATTTCCTTAACTTTACATTATATACGAAAACGCTTAATTGCTTATATCTCAATGTTTCAATGTAATCACTTTAAGTATTAATATTCTTCATTATATAGCTATACGAAAATTGTACTTGTTTTGGGTATAAAATATGCTTTTAACATTAAAGAATTCATGTGAAAAAATAGGTTTGGCAATACACAAGTTCCATACGCATATATCATTTCATTCTTCTTCATAATAATAATACAAATAACAAAGTAGTTTTTAAAATACGTAAGAGAGTTTACAGTGCTTGATATACTCACATCGGTCACCTCCTTCCCTCTATTTGAAGATTATACTTACTTTGGTCGACCTCAGCCCCTCTCCATTTGAGGGCTATACTCACTTTTATCAACTATATCTCCTTTCATTTAAGGGATATACCCACTTTGGTATATTCCATACGCCTCCATTTGAGGGCTTTACTCACTTCGGTCCACTCCATCTGCCTCCATTTAAGGGCATTCTCTATGACCGCCCACTCCGACTTCAAGGTATTGTAAACAAAGTCACGGTAGAAACCATAAGCTGGATCTGCCCATAGGCTGGCGCGAACGGCTGTTCCGTGTCCAAACTCACTTCTTTTTTGCTCAACCTCGAAAAGATTAAATCGCATATAATTTATTATTCCATTAATCACATATCGTTAATTATTTCATTACAAATATGATAGAACAGACATGGGTTGAGTTCAAATGTAATATTTGAATTTGATCAGGCCATATTTTTTTCAACTAAACAGTTACATATACACAATGACACCATATTAAAGATATATATATGGTGTCGGTAATTCATTTATACATCATGTCTCTATTGTGACTTCACCATAACGTCGTGATTTCGCGACCTTTTCGGATTTGTTTTCATGGCGCTATGCAAAAAAAACTGTTGGCCGAAACAAGCCGGATTTAGAAAGAAATAAAAATCAATTATTTCAGAATAACATTTAACAGGTGTTTGCTAAAATTGTTGATGGATATTTGGATATGGCTATGCTTGGTGTCAAATCCAATTGTTTTTTTGTAATTTTTGAAATTGAAACTGAAATAGCTTAATGTTAATAAAGACTGAGGATTAGATCATATTTTTTCACATAATAAATTTCTCATAAATTATTAGAAATAAAGATGGAAGAGTCGGATATTCGTTACAGAAATGAAATAAATGAAATGTATGTACCTCTATTGTGAAATCTGAGAGGGATATACCCTGTTCTTTATGGGTTCTGAAATGAAACACAATCTGAGTAATTTTAAGATTCAAAACGTTTGTAAAATGTTCCGGTTTTAGAAGCATGCATTTAAACTGCAGATCTGTTTTTTTTAAGTTTAAATTTATATATCAAAGAATTAAGAGAATTTATAGAATTAATTACTATTTCCGTTCCATAACGTGCAAATTCAATCTTTTGGTCTCCTTTTATCGTAAATTTAAATAAACCTACATTATATCAAAGTTGACCTTCCGGTTGTTGTATATGTTGTTATCGGCAGTAGCTTTCCAATTCATGTCGGGCACGAGTTCTACAAGGCTTGCGTCGTCGAAGAAGTAATTCACTTCCGGTTCCGCTATTTGTATGTAAATTTTTATTTCCTTAATGTCTGAAAAATATGATAAAACATAAATGATTTCTTTCTAATTCATTTTATTCAGAATTCCTTTTAATATAAACAAATTCCAGGATTTCACTGACATAAAAAGTTAAGTTTTATTTCTTTGCTTTGATTTAAAATCTTAACTTTGTTAAACCATCTATAGTGAATGTAAGGGTATGAACACCCTAATAGTAACAACATATTTACAGACATTTTTTTCGTTCGGTTTTTATTTAAATCACATACCATTTTAGCTTGCATATAGTGAACTACATCTTACTGTTAGGAAGTTTAAAGTCTCCTCCGATCTCTACCCAGGATCCTGGTTGGGCAAATGGCTGCACGCTTACACTTACATACTGCAGGGAGTCTACAAATTATAAATTTGATCCATTTTTTTACATTTTCACATTCTTCGAACATTTCAGTTCTTGTATTGTAATACATATATTCAGTGTATAATTGTGTAATAATAAAAGTTCTAAGATATCTTATTAACTACCACTAGACCATCACTTCAGATCGCGTTGGTTCAAAGTTTACTGGAAGCTTTTAGTTGTAGTTCGGTGGTTTTTCACCTAGTATTTTGGATTTTATCCACTAAAATTGTCTAACACATATGAGTAGTTCAAAGGACGTGATGTTATGCTATCAAAATATTAAGGGTATTGATAAATATTTTAAACTTACCATCGTTAAATTTGTGTCTGACAACAACTTCCACTTTATGGTAAGAGGATCCTGGAGCAAGATTGTCCAATTTGATGTATCCAGAAAATGCATAAATTTTGCCGGCGGCTATACCATCACTAATATTTAAGACCTTTCCAAGTCCAGACCACTTGGCGGATCTTTGAAACAGAAAGATGAGTTAATGATGATGATGATGATGATGATGATGATGAGATGATGATGATGATAATGGTAACGATGATGATGATGATGGTGACGACGACGATGATGATGATGATGATGATGATGATGATGATGATGATGATGATGATGATGGTGGCGACGACGACGACGACGACGATGATGATGATTTTTTTTAAATAAATGAAGCGGATACGAAAGCATAAGATGGAAACGAAAAAAGCAAAGATATTGAAACATGTAAAGCGATGTCGCTTTCTAAGGGATAACTTAATTATGGAAAATTTCATTTCTATATTACAAAGTTTATGATTTCCTTTTTAATATAATAAGCGTATATTATATCATATACATATACTGTCTTACTAAGCAGGTAATTAACACTGCATTAAGAACTTAACATCTACTATCAAAAGCATGCAATTATATGTCATTTTAGTACGAGATTTTTAAAGATGAAGCATATTTCAATACATTTGAAACCAATACCATGGCACGACTCAAAGTATGACGAAGATTATATTTGAAACGGTATTCAAAGAAGTAAGCTTTCACTTTCAAAAGGATAATTCAGGTTATAAAACTATAAAATTAAAATTGATCTGAAATTGACATGACATTCAAATGAAAATTTTGACCTTAATTCGCATGAATTTTTTCTTCATGTGAAAATGACCTCAATTTCAAGTGAATTTCATGTGAATTTCAGGTCAAGATTTTTCCATGTCAAATTTACCTGAAGACATATTGACTGTGTAATAATATTTAATGCAGTGATTATTTACCTTCCAGTGATACTGACACTCTGTGCCCCTCCATGGTACTCAGTGGTACTTATGGCCCAGGAACATCCCGACCTTCTCCAATGGGGCCAGAGCTTCGGCCCCTCAAAATCACCATTTGTAAGTAAGTTAGTTCCGGCCACACCCAAAACCAAAGTCCCCGCTATAAGGAGTTGGACCAGTATTATATCCATTTATTGTATTCCAACAAACCGTGATATAATAGAGTTTTATGAATACACTCACAGTATAGTGGATACTTTCTATTTCCTGTAATCTCGCCACCAAGACAAAACAGAGCTAGATTATTAAGAACCCTATATATACCAAGAAGTAAATGAATAATTAATCAGAGGAATATTATTATATATGTTGACAACCTTTTGGTTTGTTTTCCATTAACCGCATCAGTTTCAAAACAACTAATTAATCCGGGAGTTGTTTATGCCAGAAACATCTTCAGGTCAGTCACACCTGAACTCCATTACATACATTTGTAGTTTTATCGGCCAAATGAATACTCTAGACTTAGTTATGTTATATGACTATGTACATTCACTTCTATTATTGGTATGAAACAATACATTTTGGGGAAGACTGTTTTTTCACTGTTTATAGTATTTATAACTATAGCATAACTGTTATTTCACCTGCACTTATTTTTTTCATTAAATGACTCAACTTTATCATTTTAGCGATATTCTGACAAAATATCTATCTAAAAAGTATTATAAAGCATTTTGCTATACATGAATTTATTTCTAATCTTGATATTCTGGCTACCAAAGCCGGTATTATTATATATTTGACATATTTCTGATATTTAACCTCTAACCTTGACCCCATCGCATGTTAAAAAAATGACGTCATCATTTTCCCGAAGGGGATTGACCTACTGAAAATCTTAGTATATGGTGTCAAGCTTTATCAAGAAAAGTCCACAGAACCCCAAAAATCCTACATTTTGATATAACTTGCAGCTAGGATTTAGGTATCGATGTTTGGCCACTCCTGTAACGTGTATCGGATACTCGCGGATGATCTAATTTCGCTATATTAGCGATAAAGTGAATAAAACGCAAAGAAATACAAAGAATTACATAGATGATATACCTGTTTTCTTCATGAAAACCAGTTATATTTCATCTAGTGAGGTGGAAACTTTGATATCTAATATAGTTTTTAATATCAAATTGTCAACCTCACGAACTGAAATATTACTGGTAATCATCAAGAAGCAGGGAATATTCTATTCATTACATTTGTTTTCTCGCTTCCATTTACAAAAGACCATCACTACTAGTTCAAAGGTTATTTACACTTGTGATTATTACGTCGAATTTTTGTGACCATAACGTCATATTTCTACACAAAAATATGACGTCATTTTTGTGCACAAACTAATGACGTAACAATCAAAATGATATTTTCAATGTCAATGCTGCATTCCGATTGGTCAAAACCGATTGAAAAATATCAAAATTGACATTTTCATTGGAGTGAAGTATATCTCCTTTATGCTTATATTTCACTGCGAAAAAATGTCATAAAATATTTATATTTACTATGAAGAAATGAACATGGCGGTGATGGTTAAAGTAAGTGAGCTACACGATGTTTAAATGGAGTTTCTACAAAGTACGGGTCATGACACATCCAAAGGAGATTTAGGATGAACACAGTTATGGGTAGTGTTTACCGCCACAAGCGTAGATTTTGTGATTTTGGCTTGGTTTTTGAGGTACCCATTAGAGGCGAAACGACATTTCGACCGGACAGGGAAATGTCTACCTAGCATATTTTTCGTAAATTTCCCGATTCACCAAGCCAACACTTGGCCAATTTTGTTCATCAAACACTCAATGGAAAGATCAATTATTTCTCTTTAAGGTAAGATATACGTCAATGTGGTATAGAACCCAGTTATGAAAATAATCACGGTTTTAAAACAAGAGGCCCAGAGGGCCTGTTTCGCTCACCTGGTTTTTGGTTTTGTTTTTTGTAATTATCACAAAGACTCGTACCATTAGAAAAAATAGTAAAATTGACTCCAAAATTTGTTTAATTTTGAAACACAACCATAAAATGATGCTATAGATACCATACAAATATGCTATCCAATACAAAGATTCAGAGAGAAAGTAATTTATATGAAAATAGTAGCCTAATTGACCTTTTTGGCCCCGCATCTAAGGCCCCAGGGAGTCAGCCATATTATTTGTACAATTTTAAATCCCCATCCTATAAGGATGCCTCTATTGCATTATGAGTGCTCTTCCATGCTGAGTTGCAGAGAAGAAGTCGTTTATATGATAACAGCAAAAATTGCTCCCTTTCGACCCCGCCCCTCAGCCCCCGGGGGGATCAGTCCCATCATTTGTACAATTTTGAATCCCCACCCCATAAGGATGCTACCATTGCATTATGAGTGCTCTCCCATGCTTAGTTGCGGAAAAAGAAGTCATTTAAATGGAAATTGCCAAATTAATCCCTTTTGACCCGCCCCGCAGCCCTCGGGGGGAGGGGGTAAGTCCTATCATTTGTACACTTTTAAATCCTCACCCTATAAGGATGCTACCATTGCATTATGAGCCTAATGCCATGTTTAATTGCAGAGAAAAAGTTGTTTATATGGAAATAGCCAAATTGACCCCTTTTGACCCCACCCCTCAGGCTCCCGGGGGATCAGCCCCATCATTTGCACAATTTTGACTCCCCAGCTTATAAGGATGCTACCATTGCATTATGAGCGTAATCCCATGTTTAGTTACAGAGAAGAAGTTGTTTATACAGAAAAAGTCATATTGACCACTTTTGACCCCACCCCTCAGGCCCCCGGGGGGTCAGCCCTATCCTTTGCACAATTTTGATTTCCCAGCTTATAAGGATGCTACCATTGCATTATGAGCGTAATCCCATGTTTAGTTACAGAGAAGAAGTTGTTTA
>SAYR01028177.1:890671-900913 GCA_004382745.1 Argopecten irradians irradians | reverse complement strand
CCCAGCTTATAAGGATGCTACCATTGCATTATGAGCGTAATCCCATGTTTAGTTACAGAGAAGAAGTTGTTTAAATGGAAATAGCCAAATTGACCCCTTTTGACCCCGCCCCTAAGGCCCCCGGGGGGTCAGCCCCATCATTTGTACAATTTTGAATCCCCACCCTATAAAGATGCTACAATTGCATTACGGATGCTATTCCATGCTAAGTTTCAGAGAAGAAGTCGTTTAAATGGAAATAGCCAAATTGACCCCTTTTGGCCCCGCCCCTCAGGCCCCTGGGGGGTCAGCCCCATCATTTGAACAATTTTCAGTTAGTAGCCCATAAGGATGCTACCAGTCAAATTTTGTTGAAATCCGACCAGCGGTTATAGAGAAGAAAGTCGATTTGTTGACGGGACGGACGCCAGGATATGGCATAAGCCTCACCTTGCTGCTTCACCCAGGTGTGCTAAAAATAGGTCCGTTTTTCTTCCGGCCGCCGAGTTCATACCCCTTCATACTATAATATATATATATGTATACTGTTGGTAAAAAATTCGGTGCCAGGAATCTGTGGTCAAGATAATATCAGGATCATTTCAACCAAGTTTCAGTCAATTCGCACCGGTAGAACATGAGAAGAGCTCAAAATGTCTTTTTAAGATGGCGGGTGTAGCTGTCATCTTGGATTTCGGGATCGACCCGAAAAATAACAACACTTGGTCAGGACAATGTCAGGATAATTTCATGCAAGTTTCAGCTAATTTACACACAGATAAAACTTGAGAACTTGATGGATTTCGGATCAACCCGAAAAAATAATAGAACATTGTTGGGACTTTGTCAGGATTTCATTCAGTTTCAGCCTAAAATGCACTGGTAGAACTGGAGAGGTAGCTAAAATATGTTTGTGTTATGGTTTATGGTATGGCTAGGCGGATGATTATGTAAAAGGTCGTACGAGTTATCTCCCTTCAGTGTTATATTATGTAATCCGGAATTTTGGATGTTTTTGTAAGTTAGTTGAGACAGAGAATAAAAGATGGAAGCTGGCGGCAACGTGTTTTGTGATATCCTCTCAGCCCAGCGTTTAAAAACTTAACAACTAATTCCCTTCCCCCCCCCCCCTCCCCCCCCCCCCCCCCCCCCGTAGCCCGCTAATTTGATCTGGTATATGAGTACAATTTTCTTCTTAAAAAAAATATGCATAGATAAAAGCAAATGATTTATTATCAAATTTTATTTAATGATAAAATCTCAAATGAAGTACAAGCTGTTTTAACGTTACATGTACATCAAAAGTAGAAAGATCATAAAAAACAAGAGGGCCCAGAGGGCCTGTATCACTTCACCTGGGTTGTAATTTTCAAGTCATGTTCTGAATTACAGGTTCATTGTTTCTTTTCTGGGAATTTGAAATATTTACCTCTTATTTCCCTATTGGGCCCCGCCCTCCTGCCCCCGGAGGGTCAGAGCCAAAATTTATACAGTTCTGTCCCTTCCCCCAAGGATGTTTGGTGGCCAAATTTGGTTACAATCCATCGCAGAACTCTAGGACAAGTAGCGATTTATAGGATTTACCTCTATTTCCCCTATTGGGTCCCGCCCCTCCTGCCCCCGGGGGGTCAGAAGCCAAACTTTATACAAGTTTCTGTTCCCCTTCCCCAAGGATGATTCGTGGCCAAATTTGGTTTACAATCCAATGCAAGAACACTAGGGACAAGTAGCGATTTATTAGGAATTTACTTCTTTTCCCTTATTGGGGCCCCGCCCCTCCTGCCCGGGGGTCAGAGCCAAAATTTATAAACAAGTTACTGTTCCCTTCCCAAGGATGTTTTGTGGCCAAATTTGGTTACAATCACATTGCAGAACTTTAGGCAAGTAGCGATTTTATAGGATTTACCTTATTAAAGACGTTCGCATACCTGTTCTGTAATCACGTTAATGTTATCTACCCCCTCTTTATCCTTTTATAATCCATTCATATTTCATTCATTCAGTACAAAATAACCGAATAAATTAGATAACTTGGCAATGCTACTTTTTAACAAAAATAATCAACATGACATACATGTACAATCAACAATAAATTTAAAAGTAATTATCAAATATTCTGAGAATATCATTACTATCCGGTAATATATGACATATTCAATTAATCTGCAATTATAAACAGCAACAAATACAAGTGTATGGTTGTATCATAAAATATTTTGAAAACATCAGACATCAACATCTGCACATGCCAACCGACACACATACCACATTCACAATCATCATCGTCATATCGATATTTTTTATCATCAACAATCCATAGAATGAATTTATTATATTAACTATTAAAAATATAAAAAGATGGTCCATGAAATTCACAATTTTTGGTAAAAGGGCGCTAAGACCATATCCAATCTATGAAGAGGATCTGGTTCCAATCAAATTCTGTGAATACAGGATAGAAAGAATATTTATGGAAAAGTTTTAGCCTATTTGGCTCCTAAGCGCCCCCTGGGGGTCGGACCAGAACATAATGATGGATAGACGATAAATGCTATCTCAGGTCTAATAGTTCTAACCCAGTTTTGACTATATTTTCACTATGAAATAAGCCAAATAAGCATTTATGTGCTTTCCTATATAACTAAAGTATACTTAAACCGTAAGACCTTTCATCTATGAAGACCAAGAGGTGGAATGAAAACCAACACCATGAATATGAAATTATTGAAAATGGGCCGTTTTTATTATGAAAACGCGAGATACTAACATCAACATAAAATGCATTCTTTACAATTCATTTTATAAAAGCATATAAGGCAAATTAAGGTATGGGTCGCAAAGGTGGGGGATAAAAAAGCGCCCGCATCCATAGTTTTTCTAAATGAGAGTTACAAGTTATACCTATTAAAGTATACCTATTAAGAAAAACATGAAAGGAATCTTGAAAATATGTGACATGGTCAAAAAGCAAAGATACAACTTGAAGGAATGCAGCTCCGATACAAAGACTAGATGAGTCCAATAAACTAATAATATTATATAATAGCTATTCCGTAAAACGAAACCTTTTAAGCACACAAGAATTGAGGAAGGTCTATGGGGAGAAGGTGGGTTGATGAATAAAATATTGAAACATATCAGAAAAATACCTTTGAAACTGTGTGCCAATCCTTAGTGATAAAGTGGCTAAGAAGGCTGAACACAGCGACATGGTCAGTAGATAATACTATGCGTGATAAGACCTTGACCCAATTACTCTTAACTTGCCCTTGACCCCCTCTCAAAAAAAAAAAACTGTACAAAATTATTAATATGAAAACACTATTTGATTTATTTTTTTTTTTTTTTAAAGAACAAACTACTTGCCTGTATAAAAACATTAGAATTGGAAATTTTAATTTACCATTATAACGGCTGCGTAATGTCGACAAGAGCTAGCTTGTTGACACAAACAAGTGAATGAAAAGCGCAAAAAACATGATATGAATTTGAAAAATGGCCGTTTATTATGATAAATGACGAGATATAACATCAACATAAAATGATTCTTTTAATCATTTTTATAAAAGCATATAAGCAAATTTAAGATATGTGTCCAAGGTGGGGATATAAAAGCGCCACAATGTTTTCAGAAAACTCCCTGTATTTAGCTCAATGAGTCAATGATAAGCATAACGTATCCCCCAACTTACTGTTTCATATATACTGTTACTGGTATAGTACATATTTTATACATTGTACTTGTAATAAGTACATTCCTTAAAGGTGCACGGAATGGGAAAATAATTTAGATTATTTATTCTGTTTGATCTCCTGGTACAAGAATGTTGAAAAAACGCACAAAATCACCGGTCTCAACGAGATACCAGGCGTCCGAAAGCACTACGAATTTTTACCTTATATCATCTGGGATTCGCCGCTCACTGCTGATTTGGGGAATAACCGGAATGTGACTCACAAGAACAAGGCAGTGTGGTGGTTGGTAGTGGGGTTTATAGCACAAAGGTGGACATATGTATTACTAAACTGGGGTTACGAGAATTTTAAAGATATTTACACAGATAATAACAGTTATGGGAACGATTTAATTATATATAAAATAAAGAAAATATTGCAACTTGAAATCATACTAATCATAAGTAGATTAGGCGGAAATTATAATTATTTATGTATATCTGGTACGTATAAGCGCAGTGTACTTGTGTAAGAAACTTTTAAGTAGAGATCTTAATCTCTGTTTTAACAGCTACTAAATTATCAAACCTGGGAGAATATTCAAAATTTCATAATGTCTATAAAAAGAGACGAATTCGAAAAAATGATGGTCATAAATATATTATCCATATTGAATATAGTTTTCTGTATAAATAAATATTCACCTTGGCCTATTGGATTTCAAGAAATCTAGCATAGGCGAAAAGAATAGTTGTTTTAAGGTATTTCATAAGTTCAATTATCACGTAAATATATGAGACATAAAATTGTGGAGGGGAGTAATTAAAAACAAGAGGCCCAGAGGGCCTGTATCGCTCACAATATACCGTATGGTTTAGTAATGCCAAGTAATGTTCTGAAATTACAGGTTTACATTGTTATCTTTTTTGAGGAAATTTAAAGGATTTACCTTTTATATTCCCTCATTTGAGCCCCACCCTGTCCTCTGCCGCCCAGGGTCAGAGCCAAAGTTCAGTTCTCTTCCCGCAAGGATGTTTCTGGCCAAATTTGGTTCCAATCCATGCAGAACTCTAGGACAAGTAGCGATTTATAGGATTTACCTCTATTTCCCCTATTGCAGCCCGCACCGTCCTGCTCCCGAGGGGCCAGAGCCAAAATTTATACAAGTTCTGTTCCCCTTCCCCCAAAGGATGCTTTGGTGGCCAATTTGGTTACAATCCATGCATGAACTCTATGACTAGTAGCGATTTAACGGATTTACCTCTATTTCCTTCTATTGGTCCACCACTTCTCCTGCCGCCCAGGGTTGTCAGCAAAATTTATACAAGTTCTGTTCCCTTTCCACCAAGGGTGTTTTGTGGCCAAATTTGGTTAAAATACGTGCGACTCAGGCAAGTAGGCGATTTAATAGGATTTACCCTCTATTTCCCCTATTGCGACCCCGACCCGTCCTGCCTACGCCGATGGGCCAGAGCCAAATTTATACAAGTTCTGTTCCCCTTTTCCCATAGAAGATGTTTGTAGCCAAAATTTTGGTTACATTCCATGCGAACTCTATGAATCTAGTAGCGATTTAAGAATTTACCGTCTATATTCCTCTATTGGGCTCCACTTCTCCTGCCCACAGGGTGGTCAGAGCAAAAATTTATAACAAGTTTCTGTTCCCTTCGCACAAGGGTGTGTTTGTGGCCCAATTTGGTTAAAAATCGTGCAGACTCTAATGACAAGTAGGCGATTTAACAGGATTTCCTCTATTTCCCCTATTGGGCCCCACCTGCCCTCGCTGCCCCTAGGGGATCAGAGTGCCAAAATTTTTACAAGTTCTGTATTCCTCTTCCTGCAAGGATGTCTGTCCCAGAATATGGTTACAATACGTGCAGAACTCTAGGGACTAGCAATGCGATTTAAAAGATTTACCTGCTATTATCCGCTAATTGGCCATGCCCCATCATGCCCCAGGGGATCAAGCCAAATTTTTAAACAAGTTCTGATTTCCATTCCCAGCAGGATGTCTGTGGCCAAATTTGGTTAAACAATCTTTTAGAACTCTATGATATTGTAGCGATTTAAAAGGATTTAACCTCCATTATTCCTGCTTATTGGACCCAACCTCTCGCTGCCCTCCAGTAGGTGTCAGGGCAATAAATTTATACAAGTTCTGTTCCCCTTTCACCCGGGTGGTTTGTTGGCCAAATTTTGGTTACATACGTGCAGAATCTCTATTGACTGAGTAGCGATTTAAAATGATTTTTACCACTCACATGTTCAGCTATCGGGCCCCGCCTCCTGCCCCCAGGGGATCAGAGCAAAATTTATCACAATTTCTGTTTCCCTTCCGCAAGGTATGTTCTGTGGTGCAAATTTGGTTACAATACATGCGAATCTACTATGACATAGCCAGCGATTTATAGGATTTACCTCTAATTTGCCCCTATTTGGGGCCACCCCCCACTCCTTCGCAGAGAGTCAGAGCACAAAATTTTATACAAGTTCTGTTCTTCCCTACCCAAGGAATGTTTATGGCCAAAATTTGGTTTACAATCCATGCAGAACTGCTACTGACTAGTAGCGATTTAAAAGAATGTTGTGAACATAAGTTATCGATTAAAGATCACATTGTACATATATAATCTGTTGTCATATTATGCAGTGCTTTAATAAATCAAAATTACAGTATGATATTTATTATCGAGTGTCAAAAGGGAGTACATGTAGCTTCTTTAAAAAGGTATAAAACTGTGAGAATAGTATTGGGATTATGCAAGTCATTTATTCTAAGAGCTTTCCCTTCTTTTGTAGTTTTGTAAATATGATTCAGTTGTTTTGTCAAACCTATTACCCTACTGATACGGCGGCATAATTAATCTAAAAATTGGGTAAAATGTTAGGGAATTGTAAGTAAATTTTCAGCTTCAGTACTTTCTGAGAAATAGCAATAACAAACTTTAACTACCAAAATCCTAGATGACTGCCTGGCGGCCATCTTCTTGAGTGATTGGTTCCAAAATGCAAAATGCACAACTAGGGCCCTAGGAGAACCTTCACATGAAATTTGAGAACGATCCCTTCAGTACTTTCAGAGAAATAGCAAGAACAAGAATTGTTAACGGACGGAAGGACGGACGGATGGACGAAAGGAAGGACGGACCACAGACCACGGACGAAAAGCAAACGATGGGGAATACATTTAGATCTTATGTACTTATAGAATTACCTATGCATTTTAAGAATTGAAATACTCAAAATATCAGTAATTTTTGGTGGCAAATAAAACATTATAAGCGTCGACTTAAATTGATTGCATAACCTCGGGAAAAGATAATTTTTTTGAAACTAAGGGGAATAACAAAATGAAGCGTAGCATCTTTTAGTTCGTCAACGATCATTTGATATCTACGTTAGTCTTGTACATACAGCACAAACTTGCTGATGGGCGTAGGGGGTCATCTTGGTTTTCCTCTTCATCTAGGTTTTAACAAATTGAAACATTTCATTTTAGAAATCAAAATGGTCACACTCACACGAATGAGAATATCTGCATATATTTTGTTATAAAATACCTTTTATCACATAATCCGCCTGCTTTTGTAACTGATGCTGCTCATCAGGAGAAATTGTTATATATTACTATATATAATTATACATTGTGTATATGTACTTACAATCTAAAAGTACAACAGATCCCAGGGGAATCTTGGCGCCCATCAAAGGGATTATTTCTCCGATTTGGAAACTTTGACTACCATACTAAATATGAAATTTAAGAAAGAACTTAAACTATCATAATTCAAGATGGTGGCCTGTCAACGATCTTGTTCACCGAATGGTCCCAAAATGCATTATGCACAACTAGAGCCCTAGGGAAACCTGCATATGGAACTATTGAGACAGATTCCTTTAGTATTTTCTAAGAACAAGTGGTAACATACTTCAATTATCAAAAACCAAGATATGGTGGTCTGTCAACCATCTTGTTGAAAGATCAGTTTAAAATGTAAAATGCACAACTAGGGTCCGAGGGAAACTACCTATGATATATGAAACAGATCCCTTCAGTACTTTCTGAGAAATAGTGGTAACAAACTTCAATTCAATTCTTCTGCTTTTCAACTTTTGACTTCATACTACATATGAAATTAAGAAAGAACTCAAACTATCAAAATCCAAATAGCGACCTAATTTCAAATTGGTTTGTGGGCAAATTTCCATTGTTCGTGAAAGAGGTCCTTTGGTTACAATCCATGCAGAATTCTGTAACTATTATCGAATTTAAGGATTTACCTCTATTTTCCATGTTGGGCCCCGCCCCTCATGCCACCGGTGGGCATCAGAGCCAAAATTTATATGTTTGTATGTTGACGGAAGGGACGGCGGCCGCTGCGCCATGATATAATATTTATTCTGTCCAAGAAGTGTTATACTGGGGGATAAATGTAAAAAAGTTGATACATTGTACATTATCAATTTATTAAAGTGTGATTGCTACCTTCCCTTACTTATCTTTATCATGTTTTAATTTTCATTTTTAAAATACCTGAACCTGAAACTGAAAAGCATACATAAATATATCTATATATGGTGGACCTTTTCTTCTTTCCTGAAATACCAATATAAAACTTTATGCAAAAGAAACATTCATCCATTAACCTAACCTCTCTATGCAAAAGTTGAGACAAAGGTGATTTAATTATACAAATATGGCATAGATGTGTGTTATCTTACACAATCTTGCTTCTATATTTTTTTCAATTGTAAAATGTGATATTTCGATAAAAGTCATTCGAGTGAAAATAAATAAATCAAGTTACAAACATATTTTTGGTATACATTGTATATACTCACAGCATAACATCCGTTAGCATAAATTTAAGAAAATAAAACACTTGATATTTATTTCACATGAATTTTCTTTTCATCATTGAAAAACTTCTAATAGATAATGTTTAACCTAATGCAATATACAAAACTTTCTGTGAATAAATGACACGTATACATACATATGTACAGTTATATATTGTGTAATTCAAATTAAAGGACAAGAGGTACAATTCAGTCTGGCTAATTCTGTTACATAACCATGAAGCAAAATATTGCTTCGTGGTTATGTAACAGAATTAGCCAGACTGAATTGTACCTTTCAATTCCATCTATATATATATATATATATATGTCTAATCAACGCAAAAAATATTATAAAATAATTTATTTTGCTTTTGGTTTATGCGAAATCAATACTTCATTCTACATAGGGCAAAGTGGCATGGAATTTGTTCGGGATGCAATTAATTATTTTTAATATTTTTGTCTTGAAGTAAAATAAGAAGCTAAAACTTTTCAATGGTGGTAAAAGTGGTGTATAGTAATTCACTTAATTGTAACTGAAGGAAATTAAACGCTTATTTGTCTGCTCCTGTTTTTGATAGAGCATCTTTAAATTTGATGGTTATAATCATCATTTAGGATTATTACGTATTACTATAACTGTAGATATTTTGCTGTTTGATTATGTGTAAATACTGGAGATTTTTATAATAGTTTGTCACATGAACTCATATAATATTAACATTGAGTTTAAGACATCTTCATTCAGTTGACTTTTTCCTTAAACTTACATATCTCAAAATTGAATTCTTTTATAAAGTTTTCACTCACATTTACCTCAAGCTGGGTAAAATGATACTTACACCAAACGATCACAGCCACTATAACCATGGCCGCTACTATCACTGGCACAAAGATAGGCCTAACTACTTTTCACCATTTTACATTTTTATGAGTAATTTGGGTCTACCTCACTTATGAATTGAACAATTTCACAATGATAAACTTTCCAGGTATCTTATTGCCCGCAAAATACTTACGCTGAATTTAATCTTAGTCAAAAACAAGTACAGTAAGTGACTAAGTGTTATTACAATTGTAGCAACACATTTTCTAATCTACGATAAGTTATTATTTGCTATCAATGTATGATTTAAGTTTGAACAATTTCTGTCAATGTCATTTTTACTCCAAATTCAATCTCAAGCTGTATTTTGTCATGTGCTACCATTGCTTGAAGTGACCTTTATAGCTGACCTTTTGACCCCAAATTCAATCCCAACCTCCTATGCTATTCTTGTATTAAGTTTGAACAAATTCTGTTCAATTTCGGGTCAGATGACCTACTGTCATTATGCATCGTCCGTCCTCGTCCGCCGTGCGTATATTTTACATTCAAACGACTTCTTCTCAATAACCAAAAGGCCCAGGGTACTGATATTTAGCCTGCAGCATGCTGGGATGAAGGGCTACCAAGTTTGTTCAAATGAATGACCTTGACTTTCATTTAAGGTCACAGAGGTCAAATAGGCTAAAATCTATAAATGACTTCTAATTATGAATAACTAAGAGGCCTAGAGACCTGATATTAGGCCTGTGGCATGCTGGAATGAAGGGCTACCAAGTTTGTTCAAATAAATGACCTTGACCTTCATTCAAGGTCAAAGGGGTCAAATAGGCTAAAATCTTTAAACGACTTCTTCTCGAGAACCAGAAGGCCCAGGGTACTGATATTGGGCCTGTGACATGCTGGGATGAAGGGCTACC
>SAYR01028177.1:806331-885864 GCA_004382745.1 Argopecten irradians irradians | reverse complement strand
ACGCTGTCAATAAAATTCATAAAACAAATTATAATTTCATATATAGTTGTTACAACAGAAATGTACCTTAGTTGAGTTGTGCAACTTTATCTAGCATTTTAAAATTCAACATTATTTGCTTAATGTGTTTTACAATACTTTATATCTAAGTCTAAAGTGTTTAAGGCCCACTGCCTTTCCATACCAAAATCAATAGGCCCAGAGGCCTGTATTGCTCAATCAACACGTTTATCACAAAAACTCTTTCAATTACAAATAGCAAAATTGACCCCGTAAATTGTTTAATATTGAATCCTCATCATATAATGATGCTATCAATACCATCTGACTATGAGTTGCTCAATGCTTAGTTTCATATGGATTTTTTGTGGAAATCGCCAAATTTACCCTTTTGGCCCCGCCCCTATAACCCCTAGGGGTCAGCACCACTATCTGTACAATTTTGAATCCTCACCCCTTAAGGATGATACAAATACAATAGGAATGCAATCTTATGCTTATAGATTCAGAGTAAAAGTTGTTCATATTTCAATAGCCAAAGTGTCACTCTTGGTCCCCTCCCTCAAGGCCCTGGGGGGGTCAGCCCCACCATTTGTACAATTTTGAATCCCCACCCCATAAGGATACTACCATTGCAATATGAGAGCTAGTAAATTCTTAGTTTCAGAGAAGTCACGAAATGAAAATTGCCAAATTGACCTATTTGGCCCTGCCCCTTAGGTCCCCGGGGGTCAGCCCAACAATTTTTACAATTTTGAATCCCTGTCCCATATATATGCTATACCATTGCAATATGAGAGGTATCGAATGCTTAATTTCTGAGAAGAAGTTGCTAATAAGGAAATTGAAAATTGACATTTTTGGCCCCATCCCTAAGGCCCCAGGGGGGTCAGCCCCACAATTTCTACAATTTTAAATCCTCAACCCATAAGGATGTTACCAATACAATATGAGTGTTCTCCAATTCTGCAATGCTTAGTTTCAGAGAAGAAGTCGTTTATATGAAAACAGCCAAATTGACCCCTATTTGCCCTGTCCCTCAGGCCCCTGGGAGGTCAGCCCAACCATTTGTACAATTTTCAGTAAGTACCCCATACAGATGCTACCAGTCAAATTTGGTTAAATTTCAATCAGCGGTTATGAAGCAGAAGTTGATTGTTGACAGACAGATGGACGTTGGATGGATAATGATTATCGCTAAAGCTCGTATCTTTTGGAACTTTTAAAAAATAACTCACTCCAGTAGAATAAGTTCTATATATCCAACAACCACTCGTTGTGAAACCTCTATTTATATAACATTCCCTCCCTTTCACCCAAGGAAGCTTCAGACTACAAAAACAAATCATTTCATTCCTACAGATGAAGGATTTTAATGAATTTGTTGTATTTCCCCTATTGGACCCCGCCCCCCAGACCCCTGGTGACCAGATCAACTGTTTATACAAAATTGGTTCTTTCACCTATGGAAGCTTCAGACCAAATTTGGTCGAAATCCATTTGACCACTTACGACTAGTAGAGACTTTTGTAAAAAGTTGACGGGTAACAGACAGATGATACCCAGGACATAAGCTCTAAGTATTGCAATGGTTCAACTGTAAGCAATTGTCACCTCTACAAACAACTATACCATTCTCTGGAACTGTTCGTATCCGCAATTCACTTGAAGCAGATGGCCTTGTCTTCTGGAGGAAAACTCTCGCTGATACTGTATATGTAGTATCTGGTGCCAGATTAGACACTTCTAGTTGGGTGAAATTACTGACTGCGTCTGAAGAAGATAAATAATATGCAGAGATAAGGTTCTTAGATATAAATTGATATGGTTCTTGAATATTTTAATAGGATCTTGTAAGTTTTATTGTTTATTTGTTATCTAGCCTCAGTATATAAATATTCAAAAAGAAACCTGATCGAAAATATATTTTTATTTACTCTGTATATAAATATATCACAAATTCCGTCAGTAAAACTTACCAAGGTTCTTCCGCTGCTCCCTCAGTAAAGAATTATCTTGGGATATATATATATGCACGTCTACAAATCCTTTCTTGTCCTCCGGATTTATCACATGAATAACTAGGGTCGCAGAGGTAGAAGTAATGTTGGTTACATTCATTTCGGGTCGATTTCGCTGCGAACGTCGCTGCAAACGTCGTCGATATTCTGTCAATAAAATGTATAAAACAATATATTTAGAACAAACATACAATAAGTGTTGCAAGCAACACAAATCCTATGCCTTCAATTACATTTCTAATCTGTGGCAAAATATTATTATTGCTTGGTTAATCTATAATTGTATGAATTAAGTTTGAACATATTCTGTTGATGTGTTCTCAAGTTATCGTTTGAAATCCAAGATGGCTTCCTGGCCTCCATCTTGTTATCCGATTGGTCCCAAAATGCTGCATTATGCACAACTATGGCTATAGGGGAGCCTATATATGTAATTTGAGAATGATCCCTTAAGTACTTTCTAGGAATTAGCTATAACAAACTTTAACTATCAAAATCCAAGATGGCCGCCTGTCGGCCATCTTGTTGACCGATCGGTCCCAAAATGCAATATGCACAACTAGAGTCCTAGGGAAACCTACATATGAAATTTGAGAAAGATCCCTTCAGCATTTTCTGAGAATTAGCCGTAACAAGAATTGTTAACGGACGGACGGACGGAAGGACGGACGGACCACGGACGAAAGGCGATTTGAATAGCCCACCATCTGATGATGGTGGGCTAAAAATTTGAGAATGATCCCTGTATTCCTTTATGAGAAATAGCAATAAACAAGAATTGTTAATGGATGGACAGAAGGACAAAAACAGATAAAAAGTGATTTGAATAGCCCATCATCTGATGATGGTGTGCTAAAAAATGTAACACCTACCAGAGAAAAAACACTAACTTTTGACAGAGTACACGGTAATAGTTTGCCATGACATGGACTCAATAATCATGCTTGCTAGTATTATCATTCAGTGTTTAATAATAGAACACATGCAGCATTTCTGTTGTAAAGTCAATCAATCGAGGGGAGGTAACCTAGCTAATATAAAAAATTGGAAATCAGTTTGCCAAATATTAAAAACTGTTGCTAAAGACATTAAAGCATTGTTAAAATATTTAACTCATTTTGGAAATTATATATTTTGTTAAAAATAAATGTTTTTATGACATGACGACCATTAAAAATCATAAGAAACAGGGAACTATTTTCTTTTGTTGTCAATGCGGCAATACTATGGGAAACACGGTGGGAATATATGAAAAAATGTATACAAGTCTTGTATATCTTGTATATGTATACAATGTCACATATATACCAGTTGGATGTGTTGTAGTTTTAGTAGTTCCTCCAGTACGCAGACGACCACACTGTCCGTTTGGGAGTTCGACCTCGGCATCTCCGCACCTGATAATGAAAGACCTGCATATTTACTAATATGGCCTAATATGGCAAAGATAATCCTGAATAAGAAATCCTTATTTAGGATAGAAACATCGCAGGTTAGTGACTTCATTTGTGTATTAAAACAAGAGGCCTGAATCGCTCACCTAGTTTGTCGTGCAAAGAAATGTTCTTAATACAGGTTCAGTGTTTATTTCCTCAAAGATAAAGTTTCTTTTAGACACCCCCATCATGGGGTGAGAGGAGGTTCAGAGCCAACACTTACCCCTATTACCCATTTTCAAGGAAATTTGGTTACAATATAGTAATCCATGCAAACCTCTATGACTATTAGCGATAGTTTAAAGGATTTACAACTATTTATATCTATTGGGCCCCGACCCAACTGCCTCTAACAAATTCAAGATAATCTATTCACCTTCCCCCAAGAATGTTTCTAGTTAAATTTTGTTACAACCCTAGGACAAGTAGCGATTTAAAGGATTTACATCGATCTATTTCCTCTATTGGGCTCCATACCTCCTACCCCGGGAAAGTCAGAGCAAAAATTTATACAAACTCTGTTCCCCTTCCCCCAAGGATGTTTCTGGCCAAATTTGGTTACAATCCATGCAGAACTCTATGACTAGTGGTGATATAAAGAATTTTCCTCTATTCCCCCAATTGAGCCCCGCCTCTCCTGTCCCCTAGGGTTAGGGCCAAAATTTATACAAACATTTTTTTCCCTCTCTCAAGGATGTTTCTGGGCAGATTTGGTCAGAATTCATGCAGAACACCATGTCTAGAAGCAATTTAAAGGATTTACCTCTATTTCCCCTATTGGGCCCCGCCCCTCCTGCCCCTGGGGTTGCAGTTTTACAAACTCTGTTCCTCTTCTCCCAAGGATGTTTCTGGGCAAGTTTGGTTAGAACCCATACAGAACTCTATAACTAGTTTGGTTTTAAAGGAAATGTTGACAGACAGACAACGGACGAACTGGCGGACGGACGGACGGACGGAGGACTGACACCGCACCATGACATAAGCTCAACAGCTCTTTTATAAGCTCAACAGCCCTTTGGGCCAGGCGAGCTAAAAATGAAATGTTTTTTGTAATATATTTTCTAAAATAAAACTGAAAACTTGTGCTGCTATACCTGAATGTGTCGTATACACGCAAAGATACAGTATGTAATATCTTATTCCCTTCCCCCAAGGAAGTTTCTGACAACATTTGGTTAAAATATTTCAAGTACTTTATGACTAGTGGGGATTTAAAGAAAATGTTGATGGACAGATGCCACATCATGGCATAAGCTTACCGGCCCTTTGGGCCAGGTGAGCTAAAATTTTTTACAAAATCAATGGAAAGCTTTTTAATCATAGTTGATCCTTAGTAAATTACAGTAGTAACTTTAAATAAACCATTACCTGATAATGTTGACTTTGACGCAGTCCCCTTGTGAATTTTCTGTATAATTCTCGGTACAAGTACATGTACCTAAAAAATAAAAAAAATAAAACTTGAAATAAAGAAAACTGTATCCTATTCAACATTATGTTTTTCGACTGGTCTCACAATTTGTGCATAATTAATAGTTAATGGGTTGCTAGCTTGGAAAATTGAATAGTTAACCAATAAACTTACAATCAGTACTTACAAATGTGAAGAAATGTATGTATAGCTATGTAAAACTGCAAAAGTTAACAAGAAAACTGACATCCTTGAGAAAGACCATTAATTGCTATAATGGTTCAAAAAGCTATTTGTTGCCCCCCTCCCCCTCCATCTCAAATTAAATACCATTTTTCAATCTGATCAGACAATATTTTAAATATTTTAAATTTTGGCCATTTCAGTGGCTACTAATATGGTCATTGTGGGTTTCAAGACATCTTCAAAACAAGAGGCCCAGAGGGTTTGTATCGCTCGCCTGGTTTTTTTACACGGTTGGAATTACTTCTTTGTCCCCTATTTACCATTTGAAGTAATTCATATCCTACAAACTTACGTTTGATGGGATCCCGTGTCATCTGAAAATTCTGTTGATATTACTTCTTTGAACCTTATAATAATTATTATAACTATGAGAAATACTAATTAGTATATGAGTTTAATGCAAATAACTTTCATGAGGATCTTTGACTAACTCTAATATGTGACGTCATATATGTGGTGCATTCATATAATACCCTTCAAAAAATTCACTGTGACCTAATCGTCATCATTGACAGTGTATTAGAAGAAGAAAATTATAATAAAGGAAATACTTACAATTCAGATGCAGGACTTTGTTACCGGTGCATTCATATTTCATACACGAATCTTCCTTCGGTCCGCAATAGTGCCTTGTTGTATCACATACACACGTCTCAACTCCATCAGGCTGGATCACTGGTGTGGTCTCTGTAAAAACAACATCAAAACTTTAATCACTTCATTAGATAATAATTAATTTTTGTTTGTTTTCATACTATATCCGACTTCCTGATTGGCAGATCTTTTTCTTCATATACTACGAAGAAAAAGTCCAATAATGGCACGAAAACCCAACGTTATCATGACGTCCCAATAGAGACGTTGACGTTGCGTATTGATTTATAAAAAATAATCCATTGGAAAATCAATGGAATCGTACGTTTTAACATATTTTATATTATCAAGAAGTCTGAAAAAATAATTATAAGCATTGGGTTATGAAATAAATTTTGTTTGCAAATTTTTGTGAAATTCGATCCACTACGCGGATTCACACAGTTTGCAAACAAAATTTCTTTCATAACCCTATGAGGTTAAAAAATAGTGACATCAATGCTTAACTCAAAGGACGTCAAACATTATCCATGAAATCATAATTAATTACCGTATTTTACTCAATAAGCACCCATGTCCCTATTACTGCCCTCCCCCTTTTATCGGATGAAAATGCACAGAACAATGCAAGATCTACTTATCTTACACAAGATTAAAAAAAAATCATAGTTGTTTAATGAGGAGATATTCACCATAAAAGCATAAGTAACATAACAGTTTATTTCTAGACCACAATATATTACTTAATTACCTGTTTTACGTTTTGAATATATTTAGAGAATTTATGGCGTTTGGTTTACTGAATATTTGACATCAATATGCCCCAATAACCGCCCCCCCTTTTTATTCCCACATTTTTTAGGGCCCTAGGCGCTTATTTGGTTGCATACCGTACTAGATAAAACAATAGTTTACCATTCGATTTAATTTTTGTTTAGTTTTCAAACTTTTTATACGTTTAGATGTTTTTAATATTGGTTTATTATTGCTTCATTCAAGCATTCAAAAATATATACCTTTGAGGGTTTTTTCCAATATAATACATGGTATTGCAGAGTCTGCATGTATGCTGCTTAGGGGGAAGTATTGGGTATACCTGTAATTTTGATATGTAGCCACCTGCTTCTTTCCATTTTATATAGATAAGTATTGTTTGATGTCATATTGATGTGGAATTAGTCTGGTGATCCTTGAATATGAAGATAAGTGATCATCTTTAATGGTTATCTTGACTTTTTATACAGTGATTTTTCTCCTTATATAATTGGGGACGGTAAACGACCCCATTCCCAATGCCAACCCCCTTTATTTTTTCCCAATTACAAAGAAAAATTCCCAAATCAAATTACTGAAAAACAACAAAAAAACTCGGAAATCTCTCCCCTCGTTGTTTAATCTAAAAATAAACTACTCTGAAACTCTTGTGATGGTCGTCACTTTTTGATAAATTGACACAGTTTACTGTTTTACAATATCTAATCATGAGTAGCTTTAGTCCGACACTAGCCGAATAGCTTATTTTATGAATTCAAATGAAACTTATAATATTATTCACCAATAATACCATGTTCAGTAATGGGTTACTTTCTCCCAAAATTGCTCTTTTTGCGATTAAAAATTCCCAATTTGTTACAAAAACTTTTTTCCCAAAATACCCTGAAAAATCACTGTTGAATAATTACCTGAGAAGGTGCAGGTCTCTCCCTGTACTGGTAGTGCCACACTCAGTAAAAAGATTACCTATAAAAGAAATGTTTTCTTGTCAAACAGGTGAAGAAGAATAACATATATCAAATGTAAAACAAAAACCAATTTTTACATTATTTAAAGGTAGGTTTCGCTCAAACTGATATTATTTTGTAAATCTAATATCAAAGGCCCACTACCTTTCCGGAGCAAAACATAAGGGTTTCCTAAAAGCATTTATAAGATTGATCTATGTCTGACAATTGAAAGAGGGATCTTTTTTCTGCTTTCTAAACTTCAAATATTAAAATCCAAGATGACGTCCTGTCGGCCAACTTGTTTTCTATCGGTCCCAAAATGAAATATGATCAACTAGAGACCAAGGGGAACCTACATACGGAATTTGAGACAAATCCCTTAAATTAGTACTTTCTGAGAAGTAATGGTTAATTTTAAATTTCAACTATCAAAATTCAAGATGGCAGCCGGTCAGGCATCTTGTAGACTGATCCTTCGTGAAATGAAATGTGGACAACTATGGCCCTAGCTAGATGAACCTATATATGATATTTAAGAAAGATCACTTCAATGTTTTCTGAGAAATAGCGGTAACAAAAATTGTGTACAGATGGCGGATGGATAGAAGACGGAAGTAGCAGCATGACAAGCTCTGCGCACCGGAAAATAGCATATATATTCCATGTGCTGTGACCAAAGATAAAGAACAAGAGGTCCAGAGGGCCTGTATCACTCACCTGGTTTGAAATGCCAAGTAATGTTCTGAATACAGGATCATTATTTCTTTTCTGAAAGATTTATCTCTCAATTCCCTGTTGTGCCCTACTTTTTCTGCTCCAGAGGGTCAGGGCTAAAATTTATACAATCTCTGTTCTCCTACCCCAAGAATATTTCTGTCCAAAATTGGTTAAAATCCATGTAGAACCCTATGACAAGTAGCGATTATAATGGATTTACCTCTATTTCCCCTATTGGGCCCGTCCCTTCTGCCCCCGAGGAGTCAGAGCCAAAAATGTATACGTACTCTGTTCCCCTTTCTCCAAGGATGTTTCTGGCCTAATTTGATTAGAATCCATGCTGAACTCTGAACTCTACGACTAGTAGCGATTTTAAGGATTGACCTCTGGCTCTGTTTCCCCTATTTAGCCCTGCCCCTGGGGGGGGGGGGAGGGAAGTTGTCAGAGCCAAAATTTATACAAACTCTATTCCCCTTCCCCCAAGGATATGTTTCTAGCCAAATTTTGTTACAATTCATGCAGTACTCTATGACCAATAGCGATTTAAAGGATTTACCTTTATTTCCCTTATCGGGCACCACCCCTCCTGCCCCCTGGGGTCAGAGCCAAAATTTATACAAACTCTATTCCCCTTCCCCCAAGGATATTTCTAGCCAAATTTGGTTACAATCCATGAAGAACTCTATGACTAGTAGCGATTTAAAGAATTTACATCTATTTCCCCTATTGGGCCCCACCCCTCCGGCCCCCAGGGGGTCAGAACCAAAATTAATACAAACTCTGTTCCCTTTCCCCAAAGGATGTTTCTGGCTATCTGATGATGGTGGGCTAAATTTAAAGTGACAAAATTGTATCACTTCACACATTAATGCTTAATATTTTAAAATCACTGAAGCTAGAAAAGATTTAAAGCAAAAAAATACTGGCGTTAAGTGATCAATTAAGTAAAACAATTGAAGCAAACAAGAGGCCCAGAGGGCCTGTATCGCTCACCTGGTTTGTAATGCCAAGTTATATGTTTTGAATGGTCGTTTTGAATACAGGTTCATTGTTTCTTTTCTAAAGGAATTTAAATATTTACCTCAATTTCCGCTATCAGTCCCCGCCCCTCCTGCCCCCTTTGGGTCAGAGCCAAAATTTATACAAGTTCTGTTCCCCTTCCCCCAAGGATGTTTCTGGCCAAAGGTTACAATCCATGCAGAACTCTAAGACAAGTAGCGATTTACAGTGGACCTGCGATAATCCGGACGCCGATAGTCCGGAAAACTCACAATCCGGACGGAAATGTCAGGGAACCGATTTCTGTAACGTTATTTATACTCACTAGTCAGGAAATTCGTATCCCGAATCCGGAACTCCATTTTGGGAACAAAATGGAATTTTCGTTAATAAATTCCCGCAATAATCCGGACAATTTCTTGTCGCCACGTGCCGAGAAAATTCAAGGCCAGCTACAGTCATGTGTACAATACACACTATCACTTGACACTGAGTGTGTTGTCATAACGACGGCTGCCAGATCATAGCCACGGGCGTTTACCTGAACACCTTTCGCACGGGTACAGGCAGTCATGTAACGGTTCATGTTTTTTTTATAGGATATCAAACTTCAGTGTTGTAATTGAGATACGCAATATATTTTTAGCCACACGCTTTTAAACATGCAGTTTGAGCTTGGGTACGTATACGTATGCTGTAACAGACACATAGATAATTTATACTATCTAAATCTCTGGCTGTAGGTACCTTACTTGTTTCGCACGCAGAATATATCACTATGAGTATCGGATACAATAAAGTGAGATAATACTCACAAAATTAATAAGAATTTTAAATGTATGTGAATCTATTCAAATTCATCTTCTGTGGTATAAGATATAAAGTCTACAGCACATGCCATTTACACGTGTGTGATATTGTGCACGAAGTTAGACATGAACGGGCGTGTGGTTATAATATGTTCCACACGTCTGTAAGTCAGAAAGCAAAGACTTGTGGAAATGGTCATTAAAAACACATATTATACAAAATAACAGTTATACTAGTTCATGAAATATTCACAACTATTTGTTATACCAAGAACGTAGATGATATTGATCATTGGTTAGGCAATATTTCATATATACAATTAACGTTGGCTTTAGGTTTCGTATTTTGGAAAAAAAAAGAAATATGTTTATTCATTAATCTTAACATTATGATATAAAATACCTATAAAAATAACAAACGAAGTATTAGTTATGATACACATATATTACATAAAAGCCTATCATCGATTACAAGGTCAAGGGGAGTAACTCGTACGTGACAATTTAATTGACTAAGAACACGGAATTCGGCAGTCCGGAAAACTTGTAATCCGGACGGTTTAGGCTGGGAATGAAGGTGTCGGGATTATTGAGGGTTCACTGTATAGGATTTTTCTTTATTTCCTCTATTGGGCCCCGCCCCTGCTGCCCCTGAACAAGTTCTGTTCCCCTTCCCCCAAGGATGTTTGTGGTCAAATTTACAATCCATGCAGAACTCTAGGACAAGTAGCGATTTATAGGATTTATCTCTATTTCCCCTATTTGGCCCCGCCCCTGCTGCCCCTGGGGGGTCAGAGCCAAAATTTATACAAGTTCTGTTCCCCTTCCCCCAACGCTGTTTGTGGCCAAATTTGGTTACAATTCATGCAGAACTCTATTACTAATAGCGATTTAAAGGAAATGTTGACGGACGGACGGACGGACGGACGGACGGACGACGGACGCCACACCATGACATAAGCTCAGCGGCCCTTCGGGCCAGGTGAGCTAAAAATGGTAAAACTTCGGCTCTACTTTAAGTGAAAAAAAGACACGTCATTTTCAAAATGGCCACCTAACAATATAAGAATGGATCTTTATTTTTAAACCTGCAGTCTCCCCTCGAGTTCAGTAGCTACTAAATAGTCACAGAAGAATGAAGATAGAAGTATTTTTAGGTTGAATACTCTAGCTGAAACTTACGTACATGTGTGATATACATATGATAACAACTAATCCATTTTAAGAATCTGGAATCTTCTACGCGTTGTAAACAGGGAAGCAATTTGTTACCATCTGTTTTCTTTTAGATGTAATAAAAATAAAGCACCCCACAGCTCACAACATGTGTGTTGGTTAAGAAACAATATTGTCGTAAACATATGACAATCAAGATTGAGTGAAATTACAACTGTAACATAATGCTTCCCATATGTAAGCCCTAGGCCACTTCATACCCAATTACCAGCTTCCGGTTAAAGTGAGGCACTCCATGGAATACGCTCCGAATCACTTCAAAATTAGACCAAATTCGACGAAAATACTGAGTGTCCACTAGCATAATCAACGTACCTTAATTAAGAATCCTATTTTTGTAATGTATGCAATTTTGTTTTGTCGTGAATTTACGTTTTTTTAAACATGCAACAGAACATAAAGCTCTGACTGGTCAAATAATTTCATTCATATAATTCAACCATCTTAGGACCTGGCGATAGGCATGTGATCTAATACTATAAACTTCTGCCACACATTATGGACATTATAACTACGCTAGCTGGATGTATTCCCGCTTGGCTATCTTACATACCGGTACATGAAAATGAAATATGAAAGCCATCGAACAGAAAACACATGCAGTGGTAATGGCTGCCATATCTTGGATGAGTATAGTAGACAGAACCGGACGTAGGTATGAAAAATCCGGATTTTATAAAAAAAAAATTGCATCATCAACGTTAACACTGACTCTACATAGTTTCATCTTTACTTGTAAGTTATGGATTAATTACTGAATGTAAAGTAGTTTATAATGCAGTATACGACCTCTCGTTATGTCTCATGTATATGTTCTTTATTCATATGAAATCTTTATTCGCCAGCGCAGTACTGATCAAGGGAAATAACTCCAATATAAATCATCTGTTGTAGTAGTCCCGATATAGTTTTGTACTATGTCCTGGTTTAGACCGTCATAACATTACTCTACAATAATATCTTGTCACAAAAACATATTGTGCTTGTTGACTTCATAGAAAAACATGTGCCAACAATTACAATACTCTTTAAAACCAATTATTCATGTACGTGTCATGGGCAAATATAATTATATCATACGGATAGGAAATCTAGCTTTCTTTTCATTCATGTAATAATTAACCACTCACTCACACAAAACTCTTCATACATCCGCTGGTATGCTATTCCAATTATGGGGGGGGGGGGGGGGGGGGGGAGTAATATTACCACATGAAAACTCAGGAAATCAAAGTACGAATATGAAAGTAGACTGGGGAGACTTAAGCCTCAAAAAAGTTACAAATCAAGAATTCTGATTTGCATTGATTACATAAATGATAAATGTCAATGCACAATAGCATATCCATCAATTGTTGTCAAATTGCAATGGTAAAGAAATTGTTTATACACCTTTTTAAAGTTAATTTTCTATTTCCTTTTACTCAATACATAGAACATGCGTTATGCGATACAATAATGTAATTGAAAGACATTGTAATTTCTATGATAAATGAATTTGATATCGGTAAACAGCATATCATACACTTCATGTAAATTACAAGTTGGAAAACTATGAATTCCAGCTAAAAGTGTTGTTTTATAAATGCAAGCACTCTTTTATAAGATGACAATTTATTTCATTATTCATACACACATATATTAGTAGCAAATCACAAAATAGGATCATTACAGAAGATCACTGGACCGTGAGTCAATGATGCATAAATATCATCTTCTCTCTTTCTTTTGAGAAAATGGCAACAAAATGTCATTTGCCGCTCTAAAATTTTGTTATTATGTGTACCTTGTATTTATCATATCCTTTAAATCCCTCTATGGCAATCTTCAATTTACCCTGACAACATCAAATGGATAGTAAATTTGATTGAAAAGCTTTTTTGTATCATTAGCAATCGATCTCCATGAAGCTAGGACACATCCTGAAATTTGCCTCCCTCCAGTTGGTATTCATATTGACTATGAATGCCAACTGAATGCCAATGCTTAATATCTACAACCGGAACTCACTCGAGGATATCTGTATTTTACACAATATCATAAGCCACCTATATATATTTGACTAGGGCTGAAATGATTAGTAATTTTGGTATTCGATTATTCGGTCATATGTAATCGCTTACTAATCGATTAATCACTTGAATTGAAGGCAATTATATTGTCTCACTAGTACTACTGAAAATGTCCACCATGTTTTGGCATCAACTAATAATAACACGTACTGTACGATATGACAGAGCACATGCCTTACATAATATAAGCCTACCAATAAATAAGAATAGATTTATTGACAAAACAAACGTATTTTATCCCAAATAAGCTCTGAATTCCTTTCCTGTATCATCTTCTGTAACATCGTTTAAATCAAGTCTGCTAACCCGCTGTTTTGACGTGACCTTCACACGTACGACTAATCAACCAAATCTGGATCACCACGGAGCAACATGACCAAATTTTCCTTAATGAACTTTTTTATTTCCATGATCCAAAAAATAAATAAATCAACAACTCTTATCTTCAATTAGAATATGACCAAAAACATTCTTTTTATATGATAAACACATGCAATAGTAAAATTAAAATGTCCTTTTGCCTCCAGAGCATCCCGGTGGCGATTAGGCCTCTTTGACGTAACAACATGGAGCCAATCGCTAGTGAAAATTTGCGCACAGCGTGTTGCAAGCTTTCTCATGACATCCACTTTCTCATTGATTTATGACTTTGATTCCTCAGAGACATAATTTAACAAGTATTTCACGCATCATATAAGCTTTGTTGAGTTCAAAACGTGTACATAAAGAGATGAAACTACAGTCGAAATGGCTTCCTCAGAAATCCATGATCTGTCAACGTGTTTATTAGCCCACCATCATCAGATGGTGGGCTATTCAAATCGCTTTTTGTCCGTGGTCCGTCGTCCGTCCTTCCGTCCGTCCGTCCGTCCGTCCGTCCGTCCGTCCGTCCTTCCGTCCGTCCGTTAACATTTCTTGTTACCGCTATTTCTTCAGAAAGGGCCTGAAGGGATCTTTCTCTCAAATTTCATATGTAGGTTCCCCTAGGGCCCTAGTTGTGCATATTGCATTTAGGGACCGAATCGGATAACAAGATGGCGCCAGGCCCCATCTTGGATTTTGATAGTTAAAGTTTGTTACCGCTATTTCTCGAAAGTACTGAAGGGATCTCTCTCAAATTTCACATGTATAGGTTTTCCCTAGGCCCCTAGTTGTGCATATTGCATTTGGGACGGATCGGTTTACAAGATGGCCGCCAGGCCCGCCATCTTGGATTTTTGGTAGGTAAAGTTTGTTACCGCTATTTATCAGAAAGTTACTGAAGGGATCTATCTCAAATTTCACATGTAGGTTTCCCTAGGGCCCTAGTTGTGCATATTGCATTGGGCACGGATCGGTTTAACAAAGATGCCGCCAGCCGCCATCTTGGATTTTGTGAGGTAAAGTTTGTTATCGCTATTTATCAGAAAGTACTGAAGGGATCTATCTCAAATTTCACATGTAGGTTTCCCTAGGGCCCTAGTTGTGCATATTGCATTTGGGACCGAACGGTCAAACAAGATGGCCGCCAGGCCGCCCTCTTGGAATTTTGATATTTAAAGACTTTGTTACCGCTATTTCTCAGAAAGTACTGAAGGGATCTCTCTCAAATTTCAACATGTAGGTTTCCCTAGGGCCCTAGTTGTGCATATTGCATTTTGGGACGGATCGGTCAACAAGATGGCCGCCAGGCCGCCCATCTTGGATTTTTGATAGGTAAAGTTTGTTTACCGCTATTTCTCAGAAATATACTGAAGGGATCTCTCTCAAATTTTCACATGTAGGTTTCCCTAGGGCCCTAGTTGTGCATATTGCATTTTGGGACGGATCGGTTTACAAGATGGCCGGCCAGGCCGCCATCTTGGATTTTGTGTAGGTAAAGTTTGTTACCGCTATTTATTCAGAAAGTACTGAAGGGATCTATTCTCAAATTTCACATGTAGGTTCCCCTAGGGCCCTAGTTGTGGCATATTGCATTTTGGACGGATCGTTTACAAGATGGCGCCAGGCCGCCATCTTGGGATTTTGGTAGGTAAAGTTTGTTACACGCTATTTATCAGAAAGTACTGAAGGGAATCTATCTCAAATTTCACATGTAGTTTCCCAGGGCCCTAGTTAGTTGCATAATTGCAATTTTGGGAACCGAGAGGTCAACAAGATGGGCGCCCAGGCCGCCATCTTCTTATTTTTTGATATTTAAAGATTGTTACCGCTATTTCTCAGAAAGTACTGAAGGGATCTCTCTCTCAAATTTCACATGTAGGTTTCCTAGGCCCTAGTGTGCATTTTATGCCATTTTGGGACGGATCGGGTCAACAATATGGCCGCCAGAGCCGCCATCGTTGGATTTTGATAGGGTAAAGTTTTGTTACCGCTATTCCAGAAGTACTGAAGGGATCTCTCTCAAATTTCACATGTAGGTTTCCCTAGGCCCTAATTGTGCATATTTGCATGGACGGATCGGTCAACAAGATGGCCGCCAAGCCGCCATCTTGGATTTTGATAGGTTAAAGTTTGTACCGCTATTTCTCAGAAAGTACTGAAGGGTATGTCTCAAATTTCAGTTGCAGGTTCCCTTTAGGTCCCTAGTTATGCATGTCACATTTTGGGGGGACGATATAGGTCAACAAGATGGCCGACAGGCCACCATTTTGAATTTTGATAATTGAAGTTTGTTAACGCTTAGAAAGTACTGAAGTGATCGGTCTCAAATTTTATATGTAGGTTCTCCTAGGACCTGCATATTGCATTTTGGGACCGATCGGTCAACAAGATGGCCAACTGCAGGTAGCCATCTTGGATTTTGATAATTGAAGTTTGTTAGTGCTATATATCTCAGAAAGTACTGAAAAGATCTTTCTCAAATTTCATATGTAGTAAAAGTTTGAAAGCAGAGAAAAGATCCCTCTTTCTATTGTCAGACGTAGATCATTCTTTGGTGGGAGCCAAGATCCCTCTGGGATCTCTTGTTCAGCTTACAATGCACTTGCTATGCATGTTATGATTAACGATTAATAAAATCTTTAATCGATTATTAGCGATTAGTTTCATTAATCTAATCGCCTCCGATTACATGTGTTTCAGCCCTATATATTTCAAGTTATTTTGTAAATGTTGAAAATATCAAAATACATTTTAATTTTCCTGTATACTTTTCAAACCATCATTAGCTGGAAAAAGAGCTTTTGTTAGGTATTTTATTTCAAAATTAAGTATGGAAATTTAACACTGTTTGTGTCCGTTTTTATCATAATGATGGAATTCAGTCTGATTTATGAAAAATAGATTGTGGTATTAATCTAAGAAGCATGCATTATGGGAAATAAACACAAAGAGTAAATTCTTTAGTCATATTTTGAATATTGTCTCATTAGATTCAGAGTGTTCAGTGATTTCATTCTTATGTGCTGAAAATTGTTGTTTTATTCGCATATGATTTTTCATATATATTTGAGGAAAAGGCAAAAAAAGATGATTTCAAGGCCATTACATTACTTAGAAATGATCATGCCACACATGTATATGGTATATGGATTTCATGATTTTAGTGAGACCCCCAAAGTTGCATCTTTGTTAGGCTAGTGAGATGCAAACAAAATATTTCACTTTGAACATTAGTTTACATAAATGTGATTATTTCATATGTTTATTGCAACTAAGAGATGAAAAATATACCCAAAAATATATAGCATTTATTCATATCAGTTTATAGCACATGATTTGTTGTATTATAACTGCAAGTACAGTATAAGTCAACTGCATTGAAATTAGCATGTTGTAGGTCAACATCATTTAAATTACAGAGTTGAAATGTTATTGGATGTAATCCCTTAGACTTAAACCATACAAAGTACAGCTAAATCAAATTAAACATTAGAAATGAAATTATAGACCACAATTTGACTTCATAGTCTGATTGTATGTACTTGTTTCACTTCACCATAGATGTAAATATAATAATTTTTGCAGTACTGCCACAAATAATAATATAATTCAAAATGATTATTAGTTTCAAGTTATACTGATTATATGACATTATGATACACAATTCTGTTTTTACAATTATTGTTATTATAGTGAAAAAAACCTAATAATTTCCTAATGATATGAGTAATTCATTATAAAAACATTAAGCTGTTAGGCAGATTTCCATTCCCCAGAAACAGATACATTGTGTTATAAAAACTTAATTCAAAGCTTTGTGTATCTATCAGCAGTCAAATGTCTTAAATTGTGACCGCGACTTTGATATAGAATATTTCAAGAATATTCAACTGATCACAGAAAAACCATACTGGGTGTATGTTTTGTTTGACATTCTTTTTAAAGATGCTCCACCGCCGACATAGCATAAATGATATTTATCATTTGAACAATAATTGGTGTTTAATCGTGTATATATATGTCTAATTAACACAAAAAATAATTTGAAATAATTTACTACGCCTTTGGTGCATGCGCAATCAGTACTTCATTCCATATATGATATAGTGACACGGAATTTTTTCGGGATGCAATTAATTATTTTTCATATTTTCAACTTGAAGTAAAATTAGAAGCTCAAACTTTTCAATGGTGGTAATGGTATAAAGTAAGTAACTTTTGTAACTGAAGAAAAATACTAAATCGTCTGCTCCTGTTTTTAATAGTGAAAAAATACCATTTGTCAGCGATGGAGCATCTTTAATCAAAATTCTTATAAATAAAAGAAAATAAAAGAAAAGATTTTAAAGTAAAGAAAGCAAAAGTCTTATATTCATTAACAAAAACTTTTGTCCTACACTCTTGTATTTGATCACTTATATATGTAAGCAAAACCATGCACACAACAGGGCAGCCTTATATTGTCTTTTATCTCAGAGAGCTGTTTTTAAAAAAAAATATTTAATGTACACAGAAAGAAACACTTAGATGTAAGTTAGATGGGGGAGTCACCAGTGCGTATAACTTGTGTGGACAGCAGTCAGCTGGAAGATATAGGTACTATACACATGCAGGCACAGAGGGATTGAGGGGGGGGGGGGAGGAGAGAGTTGAGATGTAGTACACAGTATAGGTCAACAGCATTTAAATTAGAGGAGAGGGGTGAGATGTAGTACACAGTATAGGTCAACCACATTTAAATTAGCGTGTCATAGGTCAACGGCATTTAAATTACTGAGTTGAAAGGTTACTGGAAGTAGTGCCTTAGACTCAAAGTACCGCTTGAGTCAAAAATGTGTGTGTGTATGGGGGGGGGGGAGTAACCTATATAATTCAAAACATGATATATACATGCAAGGATATATCACAGTGCGTTTCATTCTTATGATTTTTGCACTATAATATTATGTAATACATTTTGTACATTACTGTATAGATAAATTGAAATATACTTACCCAACATATAAATGTGCCTTCATCTTCAATCCTTGGTGCAGTTACAGTAGACTAGGCCTACTCAGTATAGTCTACAAGCTAGCTGTCAATTCATGTTCATAAAAACTGTTATGCAGGCTGGCTCGTATCATCAACTTTGGCTGAAATCTGCATCAAAGGAAGCCTGTACTGGCTTGCAAAAGATGTCTTGATTGTCATGGCTCGTTGTAGATGCGGTTGTCGTTTCCCTTATAATAATTAATACTTCTTCCAGTGTGATGTGTATATATACATGTATATACTGGTATAAGTTTACATACATTGTAATAACAGGATAAATATATGTAGACACTTGTAGTTAAAATAAATTGAAACTTATAGAAGCACTTACTCGAACAAGTCCTTTCATAGTATTTAAAATATAACTATTTACAGAATATAGATGGGGAGATATATAACACTGTGAATTGTCTCTTGGTCCATATTTAGCACATTTGATCCTGGACATATCAGAATGATGGTTTGAATTTTTTGCGGTGGTCTTTCCAGTGATTGTTTATGCGGCTTTTGAAACTATTTAGTTTTTGGCGCGGATACAACTGATTCTGGTATATAGTGAATTCCATTGCGAGGTGACTCAGTTACTGCATGAACACATTTTTGCTCGTATTGTCTCTTGTATAAATATTTTTGAGTGTCCTCTGGTAGATCCATATTTTACAAAGGAGAACATTCTTTGATGGTCCACAATTTCTATTTTGTTGATGATTTTGAACACCTCCACCATGTCTGATCTGATCCTCCTGTACTACAAAGTTGATACATAGCCCGAAGTGTGTTAGTCGTTCACTCTACACGACAAGTCTTGCATGAAGTTCACTAGTGCATGTGGTAGCACTACTTCTGCGGTTTTCTATGGCGACTTGGTCCTTGATGAACTGTGGTGATCAAAAACGTCAACATCAGTGATCACAAGTTTCAAAGTTAGCTAGCTTGTTGAATAATAGGCCTATCATTAGAAGGCGGGTCATATTGTTTTGGTAACGATTTTTTTACCATGTATCTACGTAAAATATACCACATGCATCTGCACATGGCCCGTGTTGTAAATCGAAAGTGGTCTTTTCCGGTAAGGAAATGCATGTACGTAGGCCTATCCTATTTCCTACTAGACTCTAGGCCTAACGCGTACGTTACTGTATAGAGTACCCACTGTATAGATAGATAGCCTATAACTTTCGTCACATATATCAAACAATGTTTTAAAATGAATTGTTCTAATAATTAATTGAATAAATTTCTTGTGTGAATTTTATCTAGAACCTATAGGCCTATTTATATCGTTTGAGAAAATCAACTCCGAATCGATCCCAATCTTAATCGCAAAGGTGCTTGTTTTGAACCGATGACGTCAAAGCTAGAAATTGTATGTTAGGCCTAGCCTAGGCTAGCTACCGGACCGCGATTTCCGTCGAAGTTGTTATAGTCCGGTGGCTGGTTGACACCATATTTCAAAATATTCAGTAAGGGTGCAATGTCAACTGGCGGGAGTGAGATTGTATTTTGACTTTCAAAGGCCCTACATGTAACTTGATTTTTCTTCTTCAAAATATATGCCATATTTATGTAATTTGTTCACTAAAGTATTTTTTGTTGATTTATAATGGATTTTTTTTTTTTGAAAAGGTCCTAAGGAATTTAGGTCAAAGGTCATACTACATACTAGCTAGTTTCTTTCATACCCGATGAAATTAAAATAGATTTTCTATACACATGTAGTGATATCAATTTAATTAATGCTTAAATATATTACGCCAAAATATTGAAAATTACGTGTGTAATGTACAAAAATATATCGCACATGGATGCTAGTCCCATTTAAGCCGATTTATTTAGAAAATTATCTCAATGATCCCCCCAGCAACTGATTTTATACCCTAGCAACCGAAAATCAACCTTGATTTCGACCACAGAAAACAAACTTTTTCAAAAGTAAATTTATTGGAAACGCAAACATACTTGGTATTTCACAACATATCAATGTTATGGCATATATCTGTGCTAAAAACTCATAAAAAAATGATAGTCAGGCAATTCTAATTCAAAATTATCTTCCAGGTACATTCTCATCAAAGATCATAAACCGATAGAGTTTTCCCCTTACTGGTGATACGGAGGATGTATTTGGCTAGCCAGGGATACTGACATTTCGCATTACATTGTACAGCGGACAGTGTTTTTTTCAAAGATGGTAGTAGTAAAGGTGGCTTTTTAACCCTAACGTGACCTACATCTGAAGTCATGCGTGACCTACTTAAACACCTGCGTGACCTAGATAACACTTTAAACCCCAACGTGACCTAGCCTCAAATTGACCTAATTATAACCCAGGCAGTACCAGTATGGACTACTTGTTTTAAAACCTCAACTTGACCTACCTCCGTCTAACACTGCGTCACAGCGAGACCTACTTGCCTAAACCCCAACCTGACCTACTTTACCGTATAAAAGACATGTCTTTGGAGCAGAAAACGGTGCGGTGTATGTAATGATAACGTAATATCCGGATGGTTCCGTACCGTACCCGTTTCTAACTATTAGTGTAACCGGATATGTGTATGTAATTGTATGAGCATGCGCAGATATAATAAGGTGGCAGTGTACAGTAGATTTGAAAAATTCAGCAAAATGAAGTGCAGGCTTTAATTATGTACACACAGCTTTTTAACCTTAAATAACATCTATATAAAAGTATATATATTTTTAATCTACACAACATTTGCAATAGTTATGCAGAGTTCAATTTTGGACAGGTCTGCTTTTTGTGGTTTTGTGAGCCTGTAAAAACCATGGTAACCAAATTTGTTTTTTTGAAAAAATGCAAAAAATTGGGATTTTCAACCCAAAATTACACCCCCTCTAGGAGAATTTTTTTTCTTGAACACAGTTTAAAACCAAGCATCACTGCCGTGATAGCGGAACTGAGCCTATTTCGACATAGGTATATCATTAAACTTTTGAGCAATCTTACCTCGTACCCCAGCTATCAATTTCTGCTGCTACAGTATCGAGTTTTTCCATCTTAGACGCACATTCGGATACCCTCTAAACCATTAATCTCGAACCCATTTTGGGGAATTTCTTTATGCAAATGTGAAGCCTGCATATAATTCTCTAGATTGAATTCACCAATTTTAGGACATATACATTTTTTAATTTTTTATGCATATAATAAAACAGGGGCTTTCTGCTTAATAAAAATCTCACCATGGCCTTTCGGTCTTACTGTACACTGCTACCTAAACAGAAGAATCAAGCATGGTGGTGTCGTCCGGTTGTAAGAATACGTCTACAGGCCTATATCTGTAAGAAATAACACAAATATTACAGTGTACAAATGCTACAAGGTAACATTGTTTTGTTTTTTCTCATGCTTAACATTTTACAAATTTGAAGCTGTACTAATTCTTATACAGAACAAACATTTTTTTTATGTTACGAAAGAACTCATAAGGAGTTCGTGTAGAGAAACCTGAGAGTAGTGATAGACAATAAACTGATGTTTACATCCCATATTCAATCAGCTGTGAAGAAAGCAAACAAAATTCTAGGAGTAATAAGGAGAACATTTAGACATATGGACAAAACAACTTTCCTAAACTTATACAAATCACTTGTTCGACCCCACTTGGAATACGCATCACCAGTCTGGACAACAATATTTAAGAAAGACACCCAGATCATAGAAAATGTACAACGTCGAGCCACTAAACTGGTAAAATACATTAAAAACAAATCATACTCGGAAAGACTCCTTGTCTTAGGACTACCATCACTCCAATATAGACGCGCCAGAATGGACATGCTAGAGATCTACAAGATTCTTAATGAAATCGACCTTTGTGACAAACCCAACCTACAATCATTGAACAATGAAACCAGAACTAGAGTTCACTCCAAAAGGCTGTTAAAAAATCACTGTAGATTAAATGTCAGGAAATTCTCATTCTCGCAAAGAACAGTAAACATATGGAACAACCTATCTGAAGTAGTAGTGTTATCTCCTACTTGAACCAGTTCAAATCATCTCTAAATGAACTATGGAAGAAAGAAAAAATCAAATTCTGTCCAGATTGCTATCCCGACCAACCGGAACCGGAAGTAAGAAACACTGTGATGGGTCGGAGAGGCGACGACCGCCTATGATAATAGATCTCGACGACAGGTAACAAGTAATACACTCACATGAAGGAAGTCATGAAGGGGTTACCAGACAAAATTCCCGAACTAAAAGACATCGAACCATGTTATCGATAACATTCCAATCGAGTTTATAATAATTTCTTCTCACCACCGTTTAAAGCATGTCTGATGTTTTCTCCCGTTTTATGTCTCAGCCACTCCATCCACTGAATGGATACTTTGCTGTACTGTTGTTTCTGTCCATATCCGTCTGAGGGAACAAGAGCTATCGGGCTTTTGACAAATTCTTTAGCAACAATCATTTCTTCGAGATCGCCCGCCATACATCTGCCACACATACGGACATCTTACCGTCCAGTAACTTTCTCTCCATCCAGTCTGATATGACGTCACCATCTTTAAATTTTAAGCGCCATGTCTCTTTCATGAATTTTGTTTTAGAGACTCCCATACACACCGAAGCTATGATCACGTACTCGATTGCGCTGATTAATTTGCTTTCCTTTTTTTTCTGTCGGCGTTGATCACTTCTTCCAAATTTCCCGAAGCATTGATCAGTAAATCTTTTAATTTGAGGCAAGAGAGTCTTAATATGTCAACGTCACTACGACACTAAGACAAGATTTGTTAACGAAAGACAAATTCTTCTCCCTTTGTAGTAAGTTGTGCCATTCCATGAACAAATTACTATCGCTTGAGTGCATGTAGTCACAACCGTAAAAAGTAGGTGCAGGATAAGGTCCTCTGTAATCTTGGTTTTCTTGTAGATTGAATAAGTGTGGAAACCAGCCTTTCTTTATCTCTTTCAATCCAATCGATTTTGGTAATGCAGACAAATTTATGGATAAATAGTTAAGGCTGTCTACTACTTTGATATTCAAGTCTTTTCCTACATGCATACACATGATCTTAGAACTGTTGTAGATGATGTTGTCTGGTCGTTTGGATTGGTCTATCAAGTACAGTAGTAGGAAATATCCGTCGTATCCTTTCATGTTGTGGGCGACGGCGGTAAAATGCTGATGCTGGCTAGAAAATAATCATTTCCCAAATTGAGCGTTAGTGTCATTGCCTTGAAATACGACCTCTCTCGAATCACACGTGTCCTTGCAAGGTGTTTTAGATCATTCACCGTTTTAACAAAGCGTTCCACAAGAGTTGCATTGCCGTGTAACAGGTTTAGTGATGCATTTATTGCAGACGGTCTGTGCCACCACAAAGTTGTGACGATGTTCCGATTTCCCACACCATGAAAGAAGGCAGTGTTGACATAGGGTACACTTCTTGCAATTTCTTCTCTCAAATTTTTGACATGCCGGTCCAGGTAGATAACCCTCGTCGCATTGTAACACAGTGTCTTGAGTACACTCCAAAACGAAACATATGAACTTGGGGATGTGCGTATCGTTGGCAGGGGTTGCACGTAGGTGGCAGAGATTATCCTCTAACACGTACTATTGACAAGATTTACAGACGTATTCACCACATCGGTGGTATTTCGGGTCGCGCAAACGACGGTCTTGTACTTTGTATAATTTCCGCCATTTTTCACACTCCGACTGTTCACGTGGTGTTCCCTTCTTAGGTCCCCTAACGTATTTCGGTTTATCAAAATGGCGCTAAAAACATTCTATGTATCGACAAGTGATGTGACATTTGATACATGACATCTGTGTGTCCCTCTCCGAACATTTAGTTGTTTTACACACGATACATGGCGTTGTACATGAATGACGTTCTCGGTTACTGTAAGGTTTCAAACGCATCTCGAAGAAAAAAAGCGTGAGAAAAAATCCGCTGATGTTGACAATACTGTGAAAATGTTGAATCTCTTCGTCTTCCACTAAATACAGATAAATGTTTTTCCTTTCGTCGTTGTTTGTGATTTTGTTTTACAGTCTAGCACTGACCACTAAGATGTTGACACCTAATACTTCTTCAAAAGCTAAGATGTTCAAACTGGCCAGTCGGTCTGTAGGGACGTCGGCCACGTCAGATATTGTCTCGACCAGATATTCCTGCTCTTTTCTTTTCCTATCAACGACTTTTCTGTAATACTAATCAGAACTTTTCCTTGACGCAGTATTTGCTGTATCATGAGTGCTTGTGGTTCGGTTTTGGTCAATTCTTTCCAATCTTCGTTAGAGATTTTATTAGTTCATGCCCAACACACGGCTATGGATCGGGCACTACACATGACGTCTTCGTTTACGATTTGAACCAGGGAAGTCTTTTTCTTGATGGAATCGTCTCCAGCAGAAATGTCTGTAATTCGTCTTCTTCCACCAACCTTCGGTACGTTGATGATACCGTCGTCGATATCGAACCCCTCGGTGACGGCAAGTTCCTCGTGACTCTGTAATACATATTCCACGTGCTCCATGACGAGATCGGCATCCAACCCTTCTAATGGAAGTAACGGCACCACGATGGCATTGTCGAGACTTGGGTGATGAATCAAAATTCGGTCAACATGGTTTTGGCTGCCCCCTCCTTATCTTCCTCCAACCAATTTCGAAACATCGTGCAGATCCCCATGTATATTTTTGTCGGTTTAGTAATCTTTGTCTAAGTGTACCTGATATTTGGTATCCACAGCGGTTTTAGCCTTAAAATGTCCCCCCCAACCCGACTTTTTCCAAGTAGTATGGTCTGTTTGGTTGTTGACCACCAAATTGGTTGAGCCTTGAGCGTTTTGGAGGGTCCGTTAGAAGAGGTAAGTCCAAATCAAAGTTCGCTCTATTTCAGTTCTACTAATCTGTCTTTCACGTACTGCTCATCAAGAATGCCCGTAAAATCGGTAAACCCCTCCATTTCCTTGCTGTTATTTAAGGAATCCACAATGTCTTTCAGCTCGGGAAAATGTTCCATTTTGAAAAAAATATATAAATAACAGTTATATGTTTTATATTTCAAAACAAAATCCCCTTCGTGAACCCTTTTAGTGTTTTGGCTGATATGTAAATGTGAAGGCGGTTCGTTGAGTGCTTTATCGTAGATGTATAGGATGAAGTAGGCACTTGCAGAGGCACGTGTCAATCACAGTATAATGAACAACACATGGGGATCTATTCACCATGTTAGCAATCCTTTTTTGAGACATTTATTAAACTTAAAAACTCCCCGTCACGATGTAGTTATAGTAGTTAATGCGAGCGAATGAGATATATATTTTATAATAATTGACTAAGTGATAACAGTTTTTAATGTTGACTGTTTGTTTATAAGCCAAGCTATCAATGCATAGCTAGACGATACACGCACATGTGTAATGTATTAAATACTGCTGTGTCTGTTAAAGACTTGTGTTATCTCGATCTTACCCAGACACAAGTGCTACCGCGAAAAAGGCATCAATTTCAATAAGGAATGCACATTTGAAATATTTTCCGAAAATAAATTTCAAACATCTCATTTATTATATGGAAACTACTGACGGTCACTATATCACACGTAATACTCAGTTTAAATCGAGTTTGACAGAAACATATACATAAAACTCGAAAGTTACTGACCAGTACATTCCAAACTTTCCAGACGTTAATGGAAGTTGTGTTCCGTGTCGATTAAAACGCATGAAAATTAAAATGATCAATGATCGAATAAAAGCCAAAAATATCTCGACTTAAGTATTGACTGTAAAAATGATGAAAAATGTTGACACCGTCCAAGGATTTTTATTAGGTATGTAAGTTTGCAGTTCTACTCCAAACAAGACTGATGCTAGCTAGGTCACCGGAATCCTATGTCTTTTATACGGTAAAGTAGGTCAGGTTGGGGTTTAGGCAAGTAGGTCACGCAGGTGTTAGTCGGGGCTAGGTCAAGTTGGGGTTTTAAAACAAGTAGGTCACGTTGGGGTCTAAAGACCTAGGTCACGCAGGTGTTTAAGTAGGTCACGCATGACTTCAGATGTAGGTCACGTTGGGGTTAAAGTGTTCTCTAGGTCACGCATGTGTTTAAGTAGGTCACGCATAACTGCAGATGACTACACGACTTCAGATTTAGGTCAAGTTGGGGATAAAAAGCCGCCTGTACTACTGACGGTCACTATATCACACGTAGCACTCATTTTAAACTGAGTTTCACATAAACATATACATAAAACTCGAAAGTTACTGACCAGCACATTCCAAACTTCCATGGAATATTTGAATTTCTCGACTTTAATACACATACTTAGGAAAATGATGTGCATGCACGGGCTTATTTGCTTACGTGGCAGCTACAGTGTACGTACACGCGTGGAATGTTCGAGGTCAGTGGAATGTTCCAAGTCAGTAAGTGCACATTCATTTAACATTTAGCTGGAAAGATAACGTATCTAACTGGACATAATGAGTCCTTATTTTAAGATATGATTAAATATCCCATGACATCACGAGACTGAAATATATCTAATATACAGATGTATCGACAAGACTCATTTGGTGTTAACTATTTTGCATTATGATAGATCACGCAAAAACTGCTAAAAGCCATGAAATTGCACCATTTGAAATCTAGATTTCATTTTTTTGCCTAATATATATAAGGGATGGGTGGGATTGGGGGGATTTAGAATCTTTCAAATCAAGAAGCTACATGTACATTTAATCTAATAAAGAGAAAAATGAAAGTCAAACAACCGGATTGCAATGGAGTGTATGTACACGAACAAGTAATATGTACGACGAGGACTTTTTTTTAAAGTTATGGTACGTTAGAGAATACCTACTTGATAATATATAAGAAAAGGATCAGTATTAGATGAAGCAAGAACTTGTTTTGAAGTGTGACCCCCACAATAAACAGGAAACCAGGAAATAGAGGAAGACGACTCCCCGTCCCATATCCTGCAGTTGCTGACCCTTCAAGATCTTTTGAATGGATCATCTTCACACACAAAATGCTGTCTCTGTCTTGTTAACTTTGCAAGAAATGGAACAAAATCATCAGTCTTACCAAAACGTGCAAGGCATTACCTGATCTATTCACACAAACTGTGGTGTCCCGCGTCTGCTCCATTCCCCTTATTGGTAACGACTAACAGAGGATGTCCTTAATGGTAATGGTTCCTTAGAATCTAAGTTACCAGCAAAATTGTACAAAATCATTAATGACCTCCTAGAGGTGTTGCATGTACTTTCACAGAACCAGTCTGTGTTTTTCTTCTCCTGATGACTCGGCATGCATGGCCTGGATAGGTTGGTCAAAAGATCAGTTCCTCGAAATCCACTCGCACTGATCCCCATATCTTTCATACTATATATAAACCAAGATTACACACGATGCTCTATTACTGTTCTGGGTAAAACTGGAAACCGACATTTCCTTGAGTCAGTGTTCTTCTTTTTTGGAATTTCCAAGTCCAGTGTGTCCAAAACTGTCCACTGTATAGTACAGGCATTAGACACATCGGTAGTCCCACACATGTCCGAATCCTTGAAAAGAGAACAGTTGCTCGGGCACAATACTGACTTTTCAGAAGCATTTTTTTGGAGATGAAGCCACTGCCATATTAGACGGCACCGATATTTATATCTAGAAAAGCTACGATCACAAGCTCCAGAGAATGTCCTACTGTGGCAAGAAGAAAAGAAACTATATCGAATTCATGAGCATCGCCTTACCAGATGGCTACGTTCTGGACACAGTAGGACCATTCACTGGCAGCGAAAAAGATGCTAAAATTACAAAACAAATTATGGACAAACTAGTTACTTGGCTACAACAAGACGACAACGTTGTCTTTGACCGAAGTTTTCGAGAAGTCCCATCAGTTCTCGGAGCCTCTTGACTCAATGCTAGCATGCCGTCATACCTGAAACCCGGCCAAAGTCAACATTCTGACTTCCAAGCAAATCAGATCTATCACCAAATCGAAATGGATTGTGGAATCCTATCATGGTCGTCTGAAGCACTGGACGTTCCTCCGAACGCAATTAATGTCTAACAGCTCAATCAATGTCATCGAAGCTTTGGTTCGAACCGTCACAACCTGTCTGAATGGTATTGGAGATCTCCTGAGAGAGATACCAAAGATAGACTAATGGCTGAACGTATGACTGACAGTTTGACAACACCGAATGGTTTAGCTGAGAGAGTCAAGACAGATACGGATCTATTTAGACGAGCATATACTCTCGTGTTTTTGTTAATTATCTTAAGAAAGTCGAAAATCGGCAATTCAACCAAAGGCAAATTCAGCCCGAGATTTGAAAATGTTCCACCACTTTTTATCCTATCATTTTGTGTTAAAAATGCTGTTATCGGAAATTTTTGAGATTGTTTCTTTCATAAAACAGCGAAGTGGCGCGATGGAAACATGATGTTTTGTCACAAACATGCTAAGAATGTATTCTTTACTATGGCTATGATTTGATTAGATTTTCATTATTTTCGATAACATGGACATTCTACCAACACTTAGACAGCTTCTGAAAGGTACAATTTTGAGGAGCAGCCATACTCAACAAACCAATTGAAATGACCTAAATCATACTTAATAGATTTGTGACCACAGAGCCATGGACAATGCACCAACAACAGGAGGTTTGAATCATAGAAAAGACCATTTTGGAAACAGGCTCTTTCATGAAAAAATAACCAAAAAAAATTTGAATAAGGTTTTTTTTTCATTGAATAGGCAAGTTTTTCTTATAGTTGTAAAATATAGTTTAAATTATAATAAATAAATCATAATCCATGTATTATTTCTAGTACAAAAATGTTGTCTTAAGAATGTAAACCTCTGAGAAGTCAAAAGTTTTTTGTATTAAACTTTTTTTCTCATATGGATTTTTGGAAAAACGAGTTCATACCATAACAGAAAATGGAAGAAAAAACGTATGTCCGTGTGCTCGTTTTTGAGCTATTGTCACTCAAAGATACCTAGTTGAAAAAATATTGGATTTTATAGGACTTTTGCCGTTTTGACCATGTAAGATAGATATTAAAGCCATTACTTCCTAATGAGGTGTTTGATATGTATGAATGTTTGTAGAATTCATTTTCTAGTAGTCTTTTTTAAAACTAAATCAGTTTTGATTAATTAGACTAATATTTTTTCTCAGAATAACAACATATGCTACCCCTACCCCTTAATTTTGAGCTATAAAATGCACCATTTTCAGCCATTTTTGCAAAATTTAACCCTTTATAGAAAAATTTCTGGTATTAAACTTTTGTTATTATTTTGCATATCAATAGGGAAACGGTTGTTCTTTCTAAATCAGGAAGAAAAAATGGGGGTCCGTGTACTTACTTTTTTGCCACATTTGATATTTTGTTATTTTTCAGTATTTTAAAGTAAAAAACAAAAGTGCCCAAATTACCATTAAATGTGAAAATAAAGTCACAAAAGTGAATCATTTCACATATTAATGCTTAATATTTTAATTACTACGAACCTAGTAACGATTGGCAGCAAAAATTAGCTCAATACAGCTAAAAAATTCTTGCGCAGTGATGATTTAAGTAAAAACAATTTCAGTAAAAAATGGTAAAACTGTGGCTCTACTTGAAGCGAAAAAAGACACAATTTCAAAATGGCTGCCAAATGGGCCATTTCTTAAAAACCCCGTATTAAAAGATCTACTAAAAATAGAAATGTCATTTTTGACAAAATTTGCATCTGGCAACTTGCTATAGATACTGATAAATTGTATTTGAAAATCTCATAACTTCTTTGATCTATGTTGAAACGAGACTTCAACGGGACTGAAACCTCAGAAGAACACATCCTTAAATCAATACTAAATGTCTTTTAGAGGAGTGATAATTACATAAAGTTGTAACAGGATGGACATTTTTATAGCAGATGGAAAGTGTAATTATCAATGAATAACAATTTTATGTCATTATGTTATTATAAATCACAGATCCCATTAGACACATGTATTAAATTAAGAAGTCTTGTAAAATCTCACTTTTTATTTTTCAGTCTTATTTAATTAGCTGTATATATTTCTAATAGAAAAAAATGGAATGAGTATCAAAGTCACTACTGTTACAAGATAAATTTCTCTCTTATTGCAAAAAGAATAGATTATACTACTACCATAAATTTGCTAATTTTATTATTATTGTATCACACATTGCCTTAAAGCATATTTTAACGTGAACAAAAACATTTCTACAACGTATTACCAAAATGAATATCATACTTGAAACTTTATATTCTCTTCATCACAAAATTGTGAAATTAGAAACATAAGATTATTTTAAGCATATTGTCGATTAATTTATTAAAAGCACTCGTGTAAACAGTGTACGTGTCACTTCTGTTTTAACAATTGTCCCTCCTGTTTAAAATGGAAGAGCTAACAGAAGTGACTGTTACAGAAAGGATATTTTATGAGGTTTTTTTTTTTCAGAAAATCAAGACTGTTAAGAATCTTTAATTGTACAGTATGCAATCCATGCAATATATCTTTTTCGTCTCAACATCTTTAATCTTTACAGAATACCTGTAACAGTAGTGACATTTCAAAATGTACAAATCCATTTTTATGTACCTATTTTTTTTATTTTCTTGTACTTAAGACCTCTGTCCTGTCTTTGATCAATGGCACAGTCCAGATTGTAGTGTGTGCCCTTTTTGTGTGTTGTATTGTCACGTGGTTTAGCCATATATTGATTGTCATCGTCCGGGAGGAAAGGTAGGAAGACTAAAACCGACTTATCCCCCTCACACCGTGCCAAAATTTCTGTTGGAAGGCTCAAGCACATGCATGATACAGAAAATTTGGACTCGTACAGTGAAAGGCTTCGCTAATAAACAAGAGGCCAATGACCATGTACCTCCCTGGACACGACAACAAAGCTAAATATCAATATCAATTTATCACTGTATAGAATATTAAAGATGTTTCATCGCCGACAGAGCCTAAATGATTCTCATCATTTGAACAATAATATGTGTTTAATCGTGTATATATACATTCTGTATGTCTAATTATCACAAAAAACTAATATAAACTAATCTATTTTGCTTTTGGTGCATGCGCAATTAGTACTTCATCCAATATAGGACATAGTGCTACGGAATTTGTTCGAAATGCAATTAAATATTTTTTTTATTTTTTTTTTATCTTAAAGTAAAATAAAAAGTTTAAACTTTTCAATGGTGGTGTAAAGTATAGCTAGCTTGTGTAACATTTTGAAAAAAATACTTATTCGTCTGCTCCTGCTTTTGATAGAGAAAAACAAATACCGTTTGTCAGCGGTGGTGCATCTTTAAACTATTATATAGGCCAATTTAAATGACTGGTACATGTACCATTTATATATGCTTATATTAATTCTGTTACAATCGATCGATGTAAAATATTGGTCATCGTCAATGATAAATTTGACGTTCATTTAAAGATGCTCCACCGCTGACAAATGGTATTTTTTACTATCAAAAACAGGATAAGACGATTTGGTATTTTTCTTCAATTACAAAAGTTACTTACTTTACACCATTACCACCTTTGGAAAGTTTAAGCTTCTAATTTTACTTTAAGATAAAAATATTAGAAATAATTAATTGCATCCCGAAAAAATTCCATGCCACTATGTTCTATATAGAATGAAGTTCTGACTGCGCATGCACCAAAAACAAAATGAATTATTTTAAATTATTTTGTGTGTTAATAAGAAATATATATACACGATTAAACACCAATTAGTGTTCAAATGATGAGTATCATTTATGGTCTGTCGGCGGTGGAGCATCTTTAATTTACAAATACACATTGACTTCTCACATACTTATAACCTATTATAAAGAAAACGTATCGATGAACAATGAAATTAGGCTTGGCTATATTGTATACACTGCTGTATCGCTAAATACTATGTTTATCTGATTTGCATGTTAAACCATGTAACTGTTTTTTCGACAGTGTCAAATTAGCTATTCTCGCCATAATATAGCTTGGCTAAATTTAACTTGCGAATATAATTTGAGTAGTAGGTAAAATCCCGGACAACTTTACGGAAAGTGTTAAAACGATTGTGTCTTTATTTTCGCTATTATAGTCAGAAAAAGTTTTCAAACTGGCATTTTGCAAGGTTTAGTTTTGAGACTACTATTTTTTCGGGATAAAAGTTTGTCTTTCGGGTAATTGATTATTAGTTCGACATTTTGTTCATTCGTTCATGTTTTGTGAAGGAACAATCAAATTATACTACATCCCCCATTTTTCAGGGGTCACTATTACTGTCCCGATGTCCATCCTCGGACTACGCAAAAATGAAGGCAGTTAAAAAAACATGGTCGACCAGGAGCCAGAAGAAATTCGTTACAGAGAACGACGCCATCTTCAAAGCCACAAGTCAACCATAATACACCGGTATTCGATTGTTTAGATGTCCATCAAAATACCAAATTATATCTTATCTGTTGACCCACACAGAGCCTTCAGTGTTACTATGACATAGTTCAGGGGTGGACATTACGACAGTGATAGTAACCCTTTTAATATTAAGGATGATTATACCTGAGCGACCTTCATAGCTTCTGAGTTATGAAATTTGTTACATTAGATTATGATCGTTAGAAGAACTGATTCCCAAATTTCTTTTATATGAGACTTTTATATGATGATAATCGGACAATTTGATAAATAAATGAATCTTCCTCAAATGCTGATAGTGACCCAGAAAAACTTATGTAGGTATGATGACTTGCTCAACGATGTCTACAGCGAAATATCAGCTAAGTAGACAATCATTCCAGGAAGAGAAGCAACCCCAATAGCCTTCTGTCTCACGCCAAAACCTAGCTACACTATCTATATACCGATCGACCATACATTACCATAGGTTTTTGATTGGAACTTAGGAAAGCTCCAGATTCATATAAAATACAGGTCAATTTCAATAACATTCCAGGAAAGTTTCATGTCAATGCCTTTCTTGCTCTTTTCAAGTAGGTAAATTTTCACCTGAAATTGACTTGAATTTACCTGAAGATATTTAGCATGTTTTGTTCTTTTCAGGTAGGTAAATTTCACATGAATTTGACTTGAATTTATCTGAAAATGTTTTCATATTTTGTCCTTTTCAAGTACATGTAGGTAAATTTCACATGAATTTGACTTGAATTTACCTGAAGATATTTAGCATGTTTTGTTCTTTTCAGGTAGGTAAATTTCACATGAATTTGACTTGAATTTATCTGAAAATGTTTTCATATTTTGTCCTTTTCAAGTTCATGTAGGTAAATTTCACCTGAATTTGACTTGAATTTACCTGAAGATATTTAGGATGTTTTGTTCTTATCAGGTAGGTGAATTTCACTTGAAATTGACTTGTATTTACCTAGAGATGTTTATCACATTTAGTTCTTTTCATGTAGGTAAATTTCACCTAAAATTGACTTTAATTTACCTGAAGATATTTAGTATGTTTTGTTCTTTTCAGGTACATGTAGGTAAATTTCACCTCAAATTGACTTGAATTTACCTGAAGATATATAGTATGTTTTGCTCTTTTCAGGTACATGTAGGTAAATTTCACCTGAAATTGACTTAAATTAACCTGAAGATATTTAGCATGTTTTGTTCTTTTCAGGTTGGTATATTTCACCTGAAATTGACTCGAATTTACCTGATGATATTTAGCATTTTTTGTTCTTTTCAGGTAGGTAAATTTCACCTGAAATTAACTTGAATTTACCTGAAGATATTTAGCATGTTTTGTTTTTTTCAGGTTGTTAAATTTCACCTGAAATTGACTTGAATTTACCTGAAGATATTTAGGATGTTTTGGTCTTTTCAGGTACATGTAGGTTAATTTCACCTGAAATTGACTTGAATTTACCTGAAGATATATAGTATGTTTTGTTCTTTTCAGGTACATGTAGGTAAATTTCACATGAAATTGACTTTACCTGTAAATATTGACCCTGTGTAACAAATTGACATTGAAATAACAAATTCAGAGTCAGACATACGTTTTAATATGAGTTTTATTGTTTCAAGTGAAACGTTTACGCTCTGGAGGCAATTGGATGGATTTTCATAGAACCCAGGAATGTCCTACCTCGGGCTGCTCAGCTATTGCGAAAAAAAAACAAGAAAGAAAATACTTAATTTCATAAAAAGCATAAAGATGAAATATTTTTAAAATAACACACTTGAAGTTTTTAGACATTAATTCTCTACTAATTATTTATAAACTTAAAATGTGATCTTTATACATTTATAATAATCATGTTATACACATACAGTAAGTTGGGTTCACTTAATTAAATGATGTTGATGAATTTGCTACTTTGGTGTTTTTTCCACACAAAAGAAATATCTACCGATCGAAGGTTTATCCATGCGATGTTTTATCACTAACACAAGGAGATGTTAAGATTATGTAACTTCTTGTAAATTATATCAAATATTGTAGATCAAAGCATTTTATATAATCTTCATGACATATTCATATTATCTAGATTATGCAATTCGAATTACATGATGATGATACTGTAAATGGACTTATTTTAGCGCAGTCAAACTTTAGAGCTAATGTAGAAAACCGTAAATTATAACTGATTAGCGCAGTTATAAATTAGCGCGATTTGATTGTTCAAAACTGGAAATAGCCTTTTACACAATTTAGCGTTGTTCATAAATAACCGCTTCACAGAGGGCGTGAACACGCTAAATTAAAACTATCGATAAAATAAGTACTTCTATAGTAATTCTTTTAAACAACTCACTTGTTCCGTTGAACCAAAGCGTCAGTTTCCGATCAGTCCTTAGATCGATCTCGAACGTTTTCAACACCGTACCACTTTTCTTTACTTTGATGACGTAGTCTCCTTTGAAAACACTCTTCCATATTACTGAATTACAGTTTGGTACAGTCTCGGTCAGACTTGTCCTCCAATCGGTGTTTACAAGGTCCACGTACTTCTGCCCAGCTGCGTTGAGCTGAAATAAAAAGTCTGGATTAAGAATTGATTGCGCATGTTTTTTTAGAGGAGTAGATTCACGAATGAACTTTTTTTGGCCATGTTTTCTTCAAAGACATGTTTAAACACAACACAGCGCAACGAAACTTGTACCCATTTCTACCCAAACAGAAATGATATAAGCATTATAAAAATGCTTCATTTGATAAGACTGCATTTTGTCATTGAACTTGGTAGAAAATTTGCATTTTATTTATTTCAATTAACTTGTTCAGAAGGTGATGATAAATGTAGTATTAACGCTAATACGACTCTACAAAATTATCGATGTCGTTTAACATTCCCATTTTAAAAATTAAAAGCCGTTTTGGAAAGGTAGTGGGCCTTTAATAAACCCAAAAATAATATTTATTAAAATATAATTTTCAAAAATAGATGTTACTAATCTTTTTAATATAAAATCAAAAACATGTTGTTTGCATACTGAGTGAATCCGCGTAAATGTTTCTTACACAAGTTCTTAAAAGCATTTTCCTGTCATAACCCGATGAAATTAAAAAAGAGTAGTAACATCAATGCTTAATTAATAACTTGAATAATGTTGGATTTGTTTATCACAAAGTCTCACTGTGATAGAGGATGTCCCTGTCGCAAGTGCAGCCGATGACTCAAAGATAGCTTCAGACCAGAAACCCCACAAGAGCACACCCTTCACTTGGCTGTGACTGAAAAAGACTTTCATGGCTTTATCCATTGCCTCGGTTTTGGCAGTGATGTTGTTCTCTTCGATAGACATTTCCGTGATCCATATCGGAAGCCCAGCTTCTGCAACCTTATCCAAACGATACTGAAATAAATACAAATAACAAGGATATAAAAGATACATTTTAAACAATCATTAACATTTCAATATATACATATATTTTGCTATAAAAACATAGTATTATTTCATAGTATAGTATAGTGACACCATCTTGTGATATGTGAATGTATACAATATCTATAGTGCCTGATGAATTTAACTATGTTAAACAATTCATAATAAACCTATTTAATTTTGCTTATTATGTAGACATGGAATTTTGCCAAGGCTAATGTGGTTGTTGCTGATCTACGAGGTCCCAGTGACGAAAGTTGAGGAGTTGGAGAGAGCAGTTAGCAATTATCTGCGGCGATGGCTAGGAGTCCCACCAGGATTTACTTCCGTAGGTTTGTATGGGAAATCCAACCAACTACAATTACCACTTTCGTCCATAGTAGAGGAGTTCAAGGTAGCGAAGTGTCGTCTAGTAATGACATTGCGAGATTCCTTAGATGTAAAAGTCAGTGGAGCAGGTGTCCCGACAAGGACAGGAAGAAAGTGGTCAGCATCAACATCTGTAGACTAGGTTGAAAGTATGCTCGAACTACGGGATGTGATTGGAAACGCGTGCAGTGGAAGGCAAGGGCTAGGGTTGCAACACTTTTCAGCAGTGGAAAAATGCATTAATGCCAGAGAGGCGCAAGATGGTTCAGAGCGAGATCAAGCGGGTAGAGGAGGATAAAAGGAGGGCAAAAGCTGTTGAGCTGGGAAAGCAAGGGGCGTTGATGAAGTGGGAATTACCAAACAAGAAATTATCTTGGTCAGAAGTGTGGAGGAAGGACCATTGCAGGATAGCATTCCTGTTAAGAGCTGTATATGACACACTGCAGTCCCCAGCAAATCTTCATCAGTGGAGACTTATTGAGGACCCATCATGTCACCTCTGTGGCAGTCAGGGATCAATGGCCCACATCTTGTCAGGGTGTTAGACATCATTGTCACCAGGTAGGTACAGATAGCGTCACGATAAGGTCCTCGCGAGCTGGCAATCATTGTAGAGGAAGAAAGGACGGGGAAGCGCCCAAAGTCAACACCTAGTAATACGAAGATCTTTGTAAGGGGAGGGCGAGACAGTGGAGCAAAAGAAGGCAGCTACAACATCATTGCTGGATAGAGGAAAGGACGAGAGCTCAAAGTGGACCTGGGTGGAAGACTTGTTTTCCCGATAGTGGAGACAACAATACGTCCCGACATGGTTCTGATATCAAACCAGTCCAGAACTATCATCGTAGTGGAGCTCACAGTACCTTGGGAAGAAAATTGTGAAGAGGCTCATGAAAGGAAGAACTTGAAGTATGCGGATCTAATAGCAGACTGCAAAGAGAAAGGATGGAAGACATGGCTGTTTCCAGTCGATGTTGGATGCAGGGGGTTTCCAGCTCAATCAACGAACAGACTCCTGCAACATTTAGGAGTACGGGGGAAGGCAATGTCATCAGCCTTGAGAAGAACTGGTGAAGCTGCTGAGAAAGCATCTTGCTGGTTATGGCACTGTCGGGGCGACTTGGAATGGACGTCAGGATCAATCGAGTAGTGGATTGGCCACCACTACTGACCCACCAACTGGAGGATATCGTGGTTTAGGGATGAAACATCTGATGATAGTTGGCGAACACCTGATGACGATGGAGACTTGGCAAGTGAGCACCGAGGGGCAGAAAACCAGGCATTTGAACTACATGGATGCCAGGAAGATGACGCAGCATTAGATCAGCTGTAAGTGTAATAATAGGGTAGAAAAAGTATTGAATAAACTGAGATGTCGAAATTATATTCTATTATCGATGTGAAAAGAAATATTATACTTCGATTTTCCACTTTTCTCATTGGCTATTGGCTTGACACGTAGTGGACGATTCATAACACTGAGCTCTTTCCGCTGTTATCACTATTATGACCTCACGACCGTGTCATATTGCGCGTGTGAATTTACATTGTTCAAAGGTATGGTTTCACAGGATGATGTCATATGGTCATCGTTCTTCTTGCATTAACATGCACATCAAAACAGATAATGTATTGGTATAGAAAATCCATATCGAATGTAGAGCGAGTTCGATCACAAACTATAAATACCATAGTGAAACTTAAGTGCGATCGAGCTTACTTTCATGTTGTGCGCATGTGCACATAAACAAGAGGTTGCAATGCGCATGTTTTATCGACTATAGCTCGACAACCGATTTCTTTTAGTCATTCTACGGTAACTAAACTTTTTTGCGCATGCGTCTTTTTTTGAAAACATATATAAATAGAATATAAAAATGAATAAATGGAAGAGCATGTCCATGGTCAATAGTCAGTAATCAAACTCGATCGTAAAAAAATAACGGCATTTGATTCGGTTCATATAGTGTTAGGCAGACTGCGTTATAGAATATGACATAATTGTCTCATGTGTCCCCGATTATAATATTCCATCAGGTCGACATAACAACATATATTGACCTCTCATTCATGTTTGATGTTGTTTTGGGTTTTCTTATTATTCAACGATGGTACTTCTTTATATCCGTTTTCTTTATTGATCAGCTTTAACCTCCACCAAGCTATTTGATTCAAAACATTAAGTTTGAAAAAAAAGTTTGGATGACAGCATTTTTTTTTCGTTTTAGAAAGCCTATTATTTTGAGACATGACAGTAGGACCTTCGAAGAGGTAAACGAAAGAAATAATTAATATTAGACAAGAAGATGAAGTTACTTTGATAGGAAATTTTATCAATATTTGAATATGGCTTACCTTAAGTCGTGTTACGTCGATGTCTCCGGACTGAAAATGACTTTGTATTCCGATTCCATGAAGAGGCACTCCGGCGGCCAAATAAGTCTTAGCCAGGTTTGCCATTGCCTATAAATGTAACACATGTTTCGTTTCATTTTTCATTTCAGAATATCTTATTGTCAGACAATGGAAATACCCCCTTGCCCCACTCAACTAAGAGATATGAACTTATTTAGATATAATATGTTTAATTAAAAATGTTTTTATTTTATTGATGACGACGTCTTCGTTTCGGTTTGAGATACCATTTTGTGCTTATGGATGTCTTTTTGGGTTATAAGATATTAAGTTTTTATTTTCATTTTAAGTCTGAAATAAAATCATCATGTGCTATGTTTTTAAAATTACCGTTGTGTATAATCCACTTTTTACTATGGAGTAGTCGTTGAGGAAGAGTTCGGCGTTTGGTTCAGCCGCGTGGACATCCCGGAACATATCCATGGAGATATTCAGATTTCCCGTTCTCCTTGCGTAAAGATCACCGTGTAGATTTTCATTATCGACATCCCAATGCTTAAGTCTAATAAAAAGAATTTGAGAATAACGATAAACATCAAACGCAGAACGTGCCGCGCAATAATACAAACTAATTCCGGAAGTAGTGAAAGGCGCATTCGCTTAGGTCTATTGTGTTTGTATTGACAAATCTTCAAAATACTCTGAAGTACCTAACCTTACTTTATAGAATATCGGATCATTTCGTCGTTTTATTTTTTCTTATCTTGTCTTTAAACTCCTTTTTTAGATAAATAAATAGTAATGTACAGTATATAATACAGTAAAACTTTGCTATAACGAATCCCATGGGACCAGAAGAAATAATTCCCTTAAACCTAAATATTCGCTATAGAGTTCCTGAAAGCTTATTAAAGTCATTGGCCGATTACAACCCGAATCAACGTAGTTACCAACATAACTCACAATTCTCAAGAAGTCGAGAAAAATATCTTCTTTGGCAGATTTTCCGTTAGCGACAATTAATTTTATACTCGTATTTGATTTCTACCAATCGATTCTATTTTGACACCAAGTTTCACTTTAGAACAGAGCTACACGCAATGCTTCAGAACAAAATTTTGGAAATAATTGTTATTGAACAGAATTTGCTGGACAAGACCATAATATCACTTTGAATCAAAAGGTAATTCGTTATAAGCAAATTCGTTATACGTTTCTCTGAGAAGTAAAGATAAAGTGGTGCCCAAACCGGGGAATAAAATCTACTTCATAATAAGCGAAATTTCGTATCAAGTATATTCGTCATAAGAAAGTTTTACTGTATATATAGTATATTTTGGAGGATTTTGTTATTTCTGCGATGTCTTACCAGATGCGTTATTTAACTGTGTGAACCAAAGTATTTGATTGATTTTGTTTTACTGGTTTTTTTTTTAAATTGAATCAGTATTTCTTTTTGCAATGAATAATTAGCGAACCTGTCTTTGGTAAGACCGATAGCAGATGCAGTCCTGTTGTCGATGGCCTCTTTCATTTCGTCTGGGTCCATTATATTAGCTACCCAAAGAGGAACTTTGTCTTCAAATCCCCAGAATACAGCGTGACCACGCACAGATAATCTATAATTACAAAAAATTTATACAAATAGTATGTATCATTTTTATATATATTCTTAAATGTTTTAATTGAATTTGTCCCATGTTTTATTTGAATTCGCCCCATGTTTTAATTGAATTCGCCCCATGTTTAATTTGAATTCGCCCCATGTTTAATTTGAATTCGCCTCATGTTTAATTTGAATTCGCCCCATGCTTAATATGAATTCGCCCCATGCTTAATTTGAATTCGCCCCATGTTTTATTTTTTTAAACATCGCTAGTATAATTTGCTTTATGCGATTTGTTTATGTAGTTTGGATAGTTAACTGTGAACATAGCACATAAAAACGGTTTACATAATTTACATTTTATCTTTATTCTTCCGTGAAATGATTGATTGATTATTGCAAGATTAGGTAAATGGAGTTTTTTTCTGAATCAGGTTACTGGGGATGATTCTCGACCATTTAGGTTTTTAACCTGACTGATAAATGTTCAGTTGACTTACCCATTATCTAATAGGTCGTTGAGGGTGGCATTAGCGTCCTCAAATTCAATAACTCCCTGTAAAATAAATTACAATAGCAAAAAGTGTCTCAGCTAAAATTATTTTCTATATACATTGTTTGATTTTTTCAGAGTTTTAAACTCAGTGCTTATATCATGTACGAAACTTCTTTTAATTGATTAAACAATTAAACGAAATATTTCATTAATTTCATTAGGGACCATTTTCAAGAAATCGGTACGCAACAACATTGTTTCCAGCGACATCAGGATGACGTCACAAATAGGTTTTTAAGAAAGCAAACTTAACCAATTAGATGTAGCTTTCCCTGAGTAATAGAACATTGATAACATGAAGATGCATTGGAGTATAAATTCTGAATACAGAAAAAACGCAAATTCAAACATGTATAATAACCTTCGTCGCTTCCATACCCTTCCATTTGAGGGCATTTTCTAGGACGGCCCAGTTAGGTTTGAGTGTGTTGTAGACAAAGTCCTTGTAAAAACCGTAATTGGGATCTGCCCATAGCTTGGCTTTAACAGCCGTTCCATGTCCAAAGTCGATAGTTTTTTGCTGAACCTTAAATCGAAAAGTGATATGTGTAATAATGATCAGAATTGTAGCCGTCAGACGTCTTACTATTTTCGCGGATTATGGACATGACCGCGAAACTTTTATTGATCCGTGAAATATCAAGAATTGGTTGAAGAGTATTAATATAAAATCGAGAAATTCGATTCGCTTAAATTTAATTTTCCCAGGTTTGGCTTCAAATTGCGAACATTTTGACCCGCTCGCTTTTACACATGCGAACTCTTTGTACCAACATAAAAAATAAAGGAAAGGCATCAGTGATAATACATTAGGGTTAGCTGAATATTTTATGCTTATCAGAATATCCGATTTTTTCTGGGCTCATGGTAACTTCAGAAGTCAAAGATCAAAGGGTAAAAATTCACATTTCTCTTGTTTAAGTTAGGTCCATACTTTTGAAAACCGCGCCAGTTCATATGACGCGAAACCCGAAGCTGCAGAAGTTGTTTTGGATTCCAGAATGGTTTTCCAATAATATACGACATTCCACTTGGATATTTTTTCAATAGGTGAAAATTGTCTACATATAATATTGAATGTTTAAAATCATTAAATATATCAAACAAAAGCAATGAAGTGAATATTAGATGCTATCCCTGAGGTTTTTGCGGTCCCTGTCGTAAATGGGAATGGATTTTCAAACACCGGATGTAACAATCGTCGCTATAAATGATAAGTGGGGACCCGCCCGTACCGAAATTCCGGAATTCTAAAACAATTGCCTACGGATTTCATGAAAACACAAAATTTGGAGAAAAATCAGAAAAATATACAGATACGATATCACGAAAACGTATGAACTGATGTGGGATGTTTTTTGTGGCATGATTTAAAAAAAATAGTCAATTATGACCAATCTTAGTCCGGGATAAAATGGGGGTAGGGTTGTGAGTTACCAACTTCAAGCTCACAAAATTGTGAAAATTTGAACTCGGACTCCATGTTTTTATATGATATCTGAAAAATATATTACCGTGGGCATATCATATACAAATATTGTGAAATTGACATGGATTTTCATTTCTTTTTTTGTCTATTCATCGATTTTTATGGGCGAAAATATGGCAAAACATGATAATTACGTATAGAAACGGTCCTCGGAAATAACAAAAAATAGTAAGCATTTGTAAAAATATAATGATTTTGTATATTGTTCTATCGTAAGAAATTAAGGACAAAAAGTCAACAGGATTGAGACTACATTCATCCAAATATTACAGAAAACATGTTTTTATGAATTTTTCTATTTTCGGCCAACAAATGTGTACGGATGGTATATTTCAAGTTCAAATATCTCAAAACGTAGTTCGAGAACACCCATTTTTCTATACAGATTTGAAATCTGCATGAAAAATGCAAGAAAATAAGACATGTTGAAACAAAAATGACATGGGTTTTCCTAAACGTATAGAGCTACATTAAGTCCTAATTAATCAAATATAAGAATTTATTTAGTTTCCAGGTTTTGCTTGTAGATGTTTGTAAAAAAAGAAAATAAAAACTAGGTCTCAGTGGCCTAGTCAAGTATTTGTCTATTTTAGCATAAAAAACGTGAATATATTTGCTGAAAACTAAGATTTTTCAAGAATTTGATAGCTAGAGATTGATGTTTAGCACTGCAAGTGGATTTTGACCTGCTTAAAATGATTGCACCCTTGGTTCATATTGGCTAGGGCATATGCATAAATTAGGTCATGTTCAATAAACGGTATCATCTGCCCACTGAACATCCTCTGTTTTCTCATGTTTTAAGCAGAATTTTAAATTAAAGCAACGCCTTCACTGGAGATAGAGTGTTAGAATTCTGCTTGTGGGTCCATTAAACAATGAAAATGTGGATGTTCAGATTAGGAAACAATATGCAACTGGCTCTAAGGTATATTCATACAAAATATTTGCTCACCACTGAGTTGCCGTAAAACGGCCCAAAATGATAAACCTCCTTTGCCCGCTTTAACGTTTTAAATCCATAAATAACAAAATCAAACAAAATTCAACGAGAATGCCAAAATACTTTGGTTATATGCAACATACCTCTACTTCAATACCACTGAGAGAAATACCTTGTTCTGCTAGAAATCTGAAATATGAATATAAGGTAGATATTGTATTAAAAACAATAAGTCAGGTCAGGAGAAAAAAACTGACCAATCACCAGCCTACAGAGACTTTCTTTGAAGACTACAGGGAGAGCGACGCCCAACTTCAACGCCACACAGACGGAAATATACTGTTATACATTTGCTTTGATGAACATCAAATGATCAATCAAATGTACCTCTGTGTTATGTTGCCTCCAATTAATATATGAGATAGCCCAGGGGTAAATACAATGTGAGTGATAGTAACCCCTGGAGTGTCGAGGATGGTGTTGTAAAGGTCAATTATTAGATAACATATATATCTACAATAACCTACATTTCGAGTACTCTGAACGTCAAAATGTGAAGGTCGCTATTTTGTCAAAACATCCTCAAATCACGTCAAGGCTTACCAACGTCAGGTCGTGACGTCACAATTGATTTCTAACCAATGAAAAGCAATCCAGGTTATATTATACCAGTGGCATGTGCAAAATTATTACACGAGGGAAATCACTGGATATCAGGCGGATGAGTTTAAATTTTTTTATACTTACGCGACATCTAGTTGAGATTTTCTAATGGCATCGATACTGTTAGCTGCTGTGGTCTGCCAGTTCGGATCTGGCACAAGTTCCACAAGGCTCGCATCATCGAAGAAATAGTTAACACCACCTTCTGGTATCTTAATGATAATCTTTACATGCGTCATATCTAAAAATAACATTCAGAAATAAATAATAATATTCAGAAATAAACAATAACATTCAAAAATAAACACCAACATATATAAATATACACCAAAATATATAAATAAACAATAACATTCAAAGATAAACACCAACATATATAGATAAACACCAAAATATATAAATAATTAATAACATATATAAATAAACAAAAACATTCAAAAATAAACACCAACGTATATAAATAAACACCAAAATATATAAATAAACAATAACATTCAAAAATAAACACCAACATCCAGAGTTTAACAATAATATTCAAAAATAAACACCAACATACGTAACTAAACAATAACATCCAGAAATAAACGATAACCTTCAGAAATAAACAATAATATCCAGAAATAAACAATAACATCCAGAAAAAACTATAATATCTAGAAATAAACACCAACATATATAAATAAACAAAAGCATTCAAATATCAGAATAATATCCAGAAATAATAACCAACACCCATATTTAAACAACTGGAAAATAAATACCTTTATCTAAAATCAGACAATATGTTGAAATTATCCATGTTATCTTACCATTAGAAAGCTGAATGTCGCCTCCAATCTCTAGCCAGGATCCCGGTCTGACATATTTCTGTAAGCTCAATGTAGTGTGTTGAAAGCTATCTGGAAATAAATACACAGTAACGAAATCTAATTATTCTTATCTTTATTATCAAAAATCTTTAAACATGTAATCGAACGCACCGTTACACGAATTATGGTGACGTTATTTATTGTCGTGAAGAGTACATGTTATGACGAATGCACATAGAAATTAAGGACCTGAATAATATGACATGATTATGTGTATTACGTATTTACACCCGCGAAACTTAACAACCATCTAGTAACTAGCCATCATCCGCTTAATAAGACCACTTTTCAGGGTCCGAAATGCCAGTTTTAACACAATTCAACCTGTGTATATAGTCCACCTAGCTATAAATTTTCCCTTTGTCCTTTGGGAGCCTTTATAGATAGATTAGACTGTGTAGCAAAAATATTTGAATGACAAATTTGATCCAATTGATTAAGTGTACTACAATAGAAAAATAAGAATTATCCCCCATGAGAGAGCGAGACAAAGTTAAGAACAACCTTTGGGACAAGATTCTTAAGGATCTGCTCTAGTCAAAGTCAATTTTTTTCCCTTATATATATATATTTTTTTGGAAATAGAAATCCATACCTAAGTTAAAAATGTGATAAAAATAACACGGTGGTGTGTTTGATTTTGAGGTTTTGTGAATCAAAGATGGCAATTTGACGTGAATTGTTATTTTAACCGAATTTCACTGTATTGAGCATACCCACGACAAACTAAAACAATATTTTGCAAAATTAGTTGCCTAATAAGTATGACAATTTGCAAAATTGACAAAACCAATGTTTTCTTTATGATACTATAACACAGTCAACAAAATATTTTTGCTCATGTTAATCCTACCCCATAAATTATCAAAATGAAAATAACTTGTTTTTACAATGATTGGCAGATTTAACGTTTCACAGAAAAAGATCTTATGACTTACTTTTTCTAAACTTTGCAGTTATAAGAAAATAGTTGCTGTTTCTAAAACTACCATAAAACAGGGGTTAAGTGTTTGATGTTTTTATCACATTACAAAATTTGTTATTTTCAGTACTTTTTGCTAAAAATTTAATAAATAAATATCTTCAATTGAACATAAAAATTTAAAACCAATATGTTATGATTCCAACCTTAAACGCTTATTATTTTCATCTCAGTAAACCTTAAGAGATTCAAAGCAAAAATTAAGTTGATGCAGCTAAAATTGTTGCCGCACCGGCGAGTTAAGTAAACATGTTGTAGTAAAAAATTGTGAAATTTCACTTCTCTATGAAGTGTAAGAAACGCATCTTTTCAAAATGGTCGCCAAATCGGTCATTTATTAAAATTTGTGTATAAAAAATGTATTGGCAAAAAAATATGTCTATTTTTACATAGTTTCCTTATGGCAACTTGCTACAATTAAATTGAGAAAATCACAAAAATCTCTTTGATTTATGTTGAAACGAGACTTCAACGATAATGAATCTTCACCAGAGCAAATCTTCAAGCTGCCGAACACTCGACAAGTCTTGTCAGCTTTTATAGATATTGACATATAGCACATAAGATAACCATACTTACTATCACTCAATGTTTCCTTTGTGGTGACTTGTACGGTATGGTTCAGTAGGCCATCGGCTAGGTTTTCCAGTTTGATGTATGCGGAGAATGCGTATATCTTTCCGGCAGAGATACCATCATTGGGACCTATATCGTATCTAAGTCCGGCCCAAGATGCTGCCCTATAAAATGGAAGGCGATGACAGTCTTTTAGTCTTTTAATTTTCCTTATCTTATTTTGATTTTATGTAGTGTTTTGGTCAAATACAATGGGAAGTCCATGTAGTACGTGTTTATTTACACAAAATTTTACAGAAAGTTTTTATTTTTGTTATATGTATTAGCATAGGAAGATTGACAGGTTAAGAAATCATTATACTAAAACATACTTAGTAGACTTTAAATAAACCAAACTTATTTTATGTTTTAACTCCATAAAATCTATTTAAGCTTATTCTCTTAAATAAATCTATAGTTTATATTCTCGTGAAATTCAAAATTTCTTCATCTTCAGGGACTCTTTCGCTGTTGAAGCAGCCAATCAGAAGCGACGTTACAATTGGTGTCCCTAGATTTTTAATGTTTTTCTCGTTAAGTCATTTTAACTGATAGTAAAACAATTAAAAAAAAAAAAAAACAAATAAACAAACAAACTCATCATTATTTACTTTGTAGGACGTTTTCTTCTGCACATGTTTCAGTTATACCATTGCGCCTGCCAATAATTGGCTGGTTACTCTCGTTAATTTTGCACAGTTTTTCATGAAAATTTAATTGCTGATACATTAAATGTAGGACGATTTATAATGTTCTTCATTTCTCAAGGTCAGAACCAACATGAGAATAAACTATTTATAGATTTAAAGATGTTCCACCGCTGACAAATAGTATTTTTCCACTATCAAAAACAGGAGCAGACGATTAAGTATTTTTCTTCTGTTACAAAAATTACTTACTTTACGCCATTACCACCATTGAAAAGTTTGAGCTTCTAATTTTACTTCAAGTTAAAAATATGAAAAATGATTAATTGCATCCCGAAAAAAAATCCGTGGCACTATATTCTATATGAAATGAAGTACTGATTGCGCATGCACCAAAGGCGAAATTAATTATTCTATATTATTTTTTGTGTTAATAAGGCATATATAGACACGATTAAACACAAATTATTGTTCGAATGATGTATCATTTATGCTCTGTCGGCGGCGGAGCATCTTTAAATTCCTGTTCGTTTTAACACGTATTTCTACTAGAGATTCATAAACTATTTTAATGACATTTTTTAAATTATTTTTTAGAACAGATCGCAAATACATGATATAGACCCCATTTTTGTTGCAGTTTAATGTTTGAAAAGTATCTATCTTACCGACTTACTGATTCACTTTAATGGTTCAACGATTTATATCTATTGAAAGTAGGGACATACGAATTAGTTTTTTTTTCAGTGATCACATTTACTTACTTTACACTTTAAAATAAAAAAAAAACATTCATATGTATCTGTATGTTAATTAGACCCTCAGCGTTAAGGGAGTAGAACGACTGGTTCTTCCGTTGTCAGTATAATGTTGTACGTGAGTTGGTGTCTTCAGCAGGCAGCATGCTTCAGTAATATGGTACTATAAAAGGACAGGAGTTTCACTATACGAGAAGACACAACACGAACATACCGCAGTCTCCCTAAACACGTACAACTTACTTCATACATGTTACACACCGCATACATGGGAGGCCGTCCTTAACTGACCCTAGCTATCAATAGGATGTTAATTAATCAAACAAACATACATATCAGACACAGGATTAAACATCAATTATTTTGCACATGTGCTGTCGCCGGTGCAGCATCTTTAACAAAGTATTTATTGATGATAATGATGGTAAAATTAATAGTATCTTCCATGTTACTGTCATGCTGTAATTTTTACAGTTTTGATCACGCGTTAATAACCAACACGTGTGAAATTCAATACGATAAAGTGACAACTGCACCTGATGTTAAAGCAGCAGTTGCAAACGAACGCATCCGACCCCTTAAGTAATATAACTCTATCGATATTTACATCTGGTACAGACAGCAATAAACAACGTAAGCGCGTTTTTGACTAACGTATAATGGCCTTGCTTCACGATGTACAAAATGGTACATCAGAAAAGTTAATATTGATCCCAGCCAATTATTTAATATAACCTACTTCCATTCGCGTGTGGTTTATTTTCTCGAATTTCGCGATGAAAGTAATTTTGCGATAATTTATTCCTGCGGAGTCATTATGAAATGGAATTCGCGAAATTTCTTATTCACTAAAAAATGGTTTACAGTATACGATCCTTACACGACAGGTACAATTTCATTGGTACGATTTCAGTGGTATGATTTCAATAAAATTTCAATAGTATGATGTCAATGATAAGCTTTCAATATTAGGATTTCACTGGTATTATTTCAATAAAATTTCAATAGTATGATGTAAATGATAAGCTTTCAATATTAGGATTTCACTGGTAATATTTCAATGGTATGATTTCATTGGTATGATTTCAATGATAAGATTTCAATATTAGGATTTCACTAGTATGAATTCAAAGATAAGATATCAATATTAGGATTTCACTGGTATATATTGAATGATAACATTTCAATATTAGGATTTACTAGTATGATTTTAATGATTATATTTCACTGGTTAGATTTCAATGGTATGATTTCAATGATAAGATTTCAATATTAGGATTTCAATAATATGAATTCCAAGATAAGATTTCATTATTAGGATTTCACTGGTATGAATTTAATGATAACATTTCAATATTATGATTTTACTGGTACGATTTCAATGATAGAATTTCACTGGTAAGATTTTCATGGTATGATTTCATTAGTGAGATTTCAATGGTAAGAATTTACAGATAAGATTTTTTAATAAACATATAGCACTAAAATTGGTTTTCTTAAAATTGACTTATATTTTCATAATTCAAGACTACTGCCTGGTGAGGTAAGGTAAATCTACTTCATTTATTGCGTAATTTCGCGTGAGAGCTTAAACAAAAATCTGAATATTTCGCCAATAATTATATACAAAACGTAATAATGTATGCATGGTCGTTAGTGAGAACCCTTGTTGAAAATTTACAAAAATGAAATATTGTATACAGGTTTTACATGTTTCGGACACTTTCTACGAAATAAAGCAAATATAGAAAATAAAAAGTGTAATAATTAATTTTCCCTAAAAGCTATATTCATCGCAAGCTGTTGGAATGGATTTTCACTGTTTGAGGTTTGAATGGTTATATGGCTTTGTTACATAGTTTAAAGATAATTCAGTCGGTTTAGAGAACGCTGACAGAATGTCGTCTAACGTTAAAATGTGAATCCCCTAAATAGTTTGTGCTTTATTCATATTTATCAAGGTTAATCAAATTGCAAACTAGATATTATGCGTAACAGCATTTATTAATCAAATCAACATATATAACACAATACTTTTGTGACATATACTATTTTACGATTTTCATTTAAGCATTAAACTATCTTCCTATGGCATGTATGGTCTATACAGATGGATGCAAGAGCTTTGCAGACAATCTTGTGAAATGATTATCTGCAAAGCTCTGGCATCTATATAGACCATATAAGGTCATAGGAAGATAGAGTTTTATGCTTATATGCTTATATTTACATTATCAACTCATTTCAGGGTCTGCATTAACATTTTTTTAATCTAGACCAGGAAAACCGTTCATCAACGACGATTTGATCCACAAGATGAAACAACCGTTTAGACGGTGATCAGTTGACGTCCCCACGTCAACATTAGTGACGTCATAATGGTCACGTTTTTGGTGTCAGTTATACCGTCATATACTTCACTTTGCCTTGGTTAATTTACATAGCAGAAGTGACAAGTAAATGTAAATAGATATCTAAAAATACCTGTTACTGATGTAGACACTCTGATTCCCGGTATGTTTCTCTGTGGTTTTTAAGTCCCAGGAACATCCCGCTTTGCTCCAAGGTGTCCCAAGGTTTGGGTCCTCAAATCCACCATTCTGTAGTAGATTAGTCCCATCGGCGCCCAGTAGGAAAGTCCAGACCAAAAGGAGGTACACCAGTGGTAGCGCCATACTTCTGTTTTAATTAGCTGACGGGGTTATGAAAATATATATTTATTAAGCATAATATTTATACATTGCTACGACAGCTTTACCTCAGCATTCTTGTTTCTTATTGGCTGGGTATTGTAGCCATAGAGATCGCATCACATAAGACACATATATCGATCGGAACTCCTCGGAGGAATAATAAGTTACATCTGAGGAGTTTCGAGTGATAAATCTATACATTTGTTGGTAAGCAGGCGTAACGCCAGCAAATAATCCTTGAGGGTGTATATACAATTTAAAATCGTGTGTATGTATATCTATTCGAAATTTTCATTATCAAAATATATTTTTTATGTTAATGTATAACATATGCCTCAAGATGAAGTGATGTGTCGCAAACGAGACATCTCTGACTTCAGTAAACGAGTTTTGAAATAGATAAATAAAAAAAAAATAAAAAACATTTTGAGATGGACATTAAATGCAAAGTAACAGGCCGGTATCACCAGATCGCATTAAAAACAGCATTAACGTCATTGATCAATCTTTGATCAACCAAATTTTTACGCCCTTATTGACTACAGATTTTCCACGTAGCCGTGTTGTCAGGATGATATTGGATATCACCGAAAGTGCTGATGGGGGTAGCGAAGGATATGTAAAGCAAACGAAAAAAAATTAAAATAAAAGTAAGAGAAAAATATAATGATGCATGTACGAAAGGAAAACAAAGTTGTTACCATTCCATCGCTGTCCACGGGAAAATGTCTAAAGCCCTCACAATAATGATCAAAATTTAAAAAAAATGTATATATATAAATATGTTGCAAGATATCACAGAAAATTGTGGGACTTTGTTGTGCAAATAAACATTGACCAATCATGCATGTGAAGCTGCTTCATTTCTCATGAATCCTGAATTTATGAACTTCAAGTAACCTCGACCAACATTGTTCACCTTCATGTCAATAGCATCTTTGAAAATGTGTGGTTGTGTTTGTATATATAATAATACGCCAAGTGTCAAAATATATTTTCTCAAAAAGATTTTTTTTTTCTTTCGGTGTTGAAAGAAATGTACAATGTATAAGTTCTGCATGAATTTAGCATTTTCGATAACATGGAGTTTTTATTTGCTAGTGTTGATAGTTTAATTATATATACTATTTCACTATATCTGATATTTCGCTATATCTGATATTTCGCTATATATGATATTTCGCTATATATGATATTTCGCCAAATTTCATCTTATATTTACATAAAAAGATATTTTCTTCGGTATTACTAGAAATGTGTTCATTGTTGCAAGTAAATAGTGTAATAATGCAGATGCATGTTTCACAGCATAGGCAATGAAACGTTTACTGCAACGTATGTGTTTCACACAACAGGCAGTTATCCGGTTGGATGAATATATTGCGACAGTTGTACTGATCTTTAATTATAAGTAGAAACTCAACGAGTATATTTCATTTTCCACATTTTACAGCTACGAGTATATTAACAATAACCCGATCGCTTGCGTGCCATCGTTTTATGATTATGTGTGTTGCATATTCATTATAAAGGAATGCTTTATTTACTGCGGAAAATATATCTTAAAGTATCATTGAGATTTGATTTTGGAAAGGATCAACTTGAGTAAGGTATATTTATTTGGATAGAAAATGAGGTACAAGATCGATACCTTTCTCCTATTTCTCCTTAAATAACTACCACCAAAATTGTCAGATGGAAAGGTATATCTCAACCCTCATGAAAGATTTTGGCCGGCAACTCTCGGCAGGCCACGGATTGCAAGCCAAACTATCTTACTTTGAAATATCCCTGTCTCCTGGTCAGACACATGCGAGATTCTATTTATCATGTTGTTATATCGTGGTAGGGAAAGGACCCATTGCGTAAGACAGCTTACACGCGCTAGACAATAGTTCTGGTTTGTTACCTGACGTCAACAAAAGATGCGTTTATTGGTGATGACTTCATCAATTTGTACGTATAACGACGTTCCTCTGTTGACGTCGCGTTGAAAATGTTTGATATCTATTCAGAGGCAATATGTCTTCACGTCATTTGACCTGAAAGAAACTTAGCATGAAATTGACATGAAATTCACCTGAAATTGAGGTCAATTTTACTTGAAGATTTTTTTTCCAGTCAAAATCGTCACCTGAAACCAGGTCAGTTTCAGGTCAATGTCATATGAATTTCAGGTCAATTTCAGGTTTTTTAATGTCCAACGGTTGAATGAGTATTTATTTTATGAATAAAATATCTTTCAGGATGAATTTTAATATTAAAGAAAGAACAAATTAACAATTTCACATTATTAAGCTGAAATCACTCTCAAAACCTTATCTGAACAGCGGTCAAAATTATATCAGGTATGATATCGAAAGGTGTTTTATAGACTTGAATAGCTCGTGAAAGAATGTCAAAACGCTATCTGACATTGCGGGTATGTATTGTTTGTTACGTCATGTTTTTACGAGTGTAACGTCATATTTCAAAGTGTAAAGTGCGCAAATTGTGTTACCATAAATTAATGACGTCACAATCGATTTCTTTCTGCAGTGTGATAACTGTATTGTGCAAAAACGTAATAAGGAGTTTACGAACCACCCATATGACATCGAGCTCTCTTTTTCATGAATATCCTGCATGAGTTACATAAAAACAAAATCTAATCAACCACATTTAATATAAACTTTATTTTATTTCGTTTCTTTTTCAGTGCAATAATTTATAAAAGTAACGTCAAGTATAAACAAGAAAAAATAGGATTTGGAAACAAGTTTAATCTATTTCCTAGAACCACATTTAGGTTATGAGAAAGAAATTAAAATAAGAAAAAAACTTTGTAATTTATAGAAATGTTTTTAATAAGAAAAAAGTATTTGAGTCAATATCTTTTAATCAAAATCATAATAAGGTTGGACCATGGTGGTACAATAATCCAATAAATCTATACAATCAATGCGTACCAGCATAGTGGTGTTTTATCTTTAAAAGGTGAAAGTGGTAAAAAGCTAAATGGAAAAAGTATTCATTATGACGAATCAGATAATGGATTAAGATTTTATGTTTAAGTGTCATTTAGTATTAGTCTGTACACCTGCTGCTAATGTGTTTTGGAAAAGAAGGAAATTGATGGGTTTTTTTAAAATATTTTTATTCTCACCCGGTAACCAACGTTATCAATGGAGCGTAGTAGAGTTGACACACTATGCTTTCCGAGGGTGGTTCGGATATTTAAATTGTGTTCGTTTTGTTTCTTAGTAATCCTTAATCAGGGTAGTTGCTATGTTTAATGTGAGAGAAGAGAAGGTAAACAGGAACGATTGCGGAAGATGTACCTCGTCAAGTTTTGCTTTAAATATTCTCTAAAATGCATGCAACCTCTCGCATTGCTATAAGAACTACGGTGACTATACTTTAAACCGTCATTTTTTTGTACCACCTTGTTTTCGCGTTTACATTCCTAATTACTTTCTCATGGTGATTTGATTTCGCGATTTAGAGTCTTTTTGCTTATGATCGTAACAATTTAGCGACATTAATTTTCGTGGTTTCTCATCACTGGCGAAATACGAGAAATTAAAACGTACATGAAAATAAGTTGGTTTTCAGTATTTCTAGATAATTCAGAATGTAACTTCGTAATCCGATATGTCTTCACGTAGATAGGACAACACTTCTCATAGTTACTGATGTGGAAACATGTGTTATTGCTGTGTCATCAGCCAGCTGTTTCGTAGGTGTTTTTATATTTTTAGGTTTGGAAAGAGTGTCCATTACATATGAAGTAATTTACTGTTTATTTTTGCGAACCTTGACAAAAGATGATGTTATGAGTTCAATTAAATTCCTTTTGAATTGAGCACAAATTTATGATATCCTTGATAAAACTTACAAGAATGTATTAGTAGTATTTGTAAAGATTTCGGAGTCAAATTATTTTTCGAGAATTCCAATTTTTATCGACTTTCTCCAATCCTGTTCACATAATGTCGCCACAATGGATTTAAAAGCAAAAAAATGTCATTTGCAATTGGGAACCTTTGACACTTTTTTTCCTCGTTTACGGAAAGTGCCGATGATTTCCGATGGTGTCAGTGGATCGCTCTAGGTTTTTTAATATGTCATACAATGCCTCTATTTGGCTCCCGTACAGTGGTGACTTATATACCAATGCTAAGTTGGGTTTGACTTCTTAGAATAGTCTCCTATTAACAGCCCGGGTAATGTAAAGACGTGCAAGGTTTATTGGGGGAGGAAAGCCGGTGTGTGCGAAGAAAACCCACTGACCAGCGCCCAGTACCTGGCAACTGCCCCAGCAGTAATAACCAAAGTAAGTAGGCACAAAATAAGTTGCATAGCAATTTACATGAACCTTTACTAATTATACCAGATATTATATCGGTTTCCAGTTCAAAAATATATGGATGTGAAATCCAGATACAATGTACAAATGAGACATTGTACAACATTTACTTCTAGTATATATAATCACAAATGTGTTTAATGATGCAGAATAATAAAATCTGTTACATGTAAGTGATCGAGATCGGGTTTTCTCCCATACTTCACAGGGAAATTCCATGGTTGCTAGGGAAAAGATATCTCTATCTTACACAGGGGGGTGTAAGACAGCTCACACGCGCTAGACAATAACGTGATGTCATCAATACATGCGGAGTAACTGCGGCGTGCATTGTAGATGACGTCATCAATATTGACGCATAACGACGTTCCTGCAATAATGGCGCGATGAAAAAGCTGAAAACCAACTGGAATTTTTATCATCTTTTCTACTTAGTATGGGAGTAAAAGAATCAAACATGGGTCTGTTAAGTGGACAGGGATATCTCAACCCTCGTGAAAGATTTTGGCCGTCAACCCTCGGCAAGCCTCGGGTCGACAAACCAAAATCTTTCACTCGGGTTGAGATATCCCTGTCCACTTGACAGACCCATGTAAGATTCTACAAATCTCAGTCGAGGGCTAAGATTTTGGAACATAATCCCAACAGAGGCGTTAGTCTAGGTTGGGATGTTACAAAATCTGAGCCCGAGACTGAGATAACCCAATCTCGATCACTTAAAGGTAATATATTTTTTTCGTGCCTCTTAGATATAACCAAACCCATCTATGTACGCGTTCAAAGTGTAAAATTATCCCGTCTAGGACCTCCTCGTTCAAAGCCGATAAAAGATTTCGTCTGCGCTTCGATTTAATTCATTCCGCGTAAAGATATTGTTATATAAAAGAAAAAACGATGATCAATCGGTACATACTGTTTTCATATAAATTAAAGACAACAAATAAACAATGCATGGTAAATGACTAAATGCATAAATTTCTAATAATATTGATTATTTGACGCGTGTGACGTCACCGATTCGAGAGTATGACGTCACATGCTCGGACTGTTACATATATGGCGTAAAATTCCGCCAAAAATCACGTAAAGGTACCAGACATATCGGACGAGATAGCTCTGTCCGAGGTGCGAGAAATACAAATCGAGATCATGATGTGATGGATGATAATGATTGGGAAACTTAAGAATGAAAGGAATTCAAAATGAATTTAATTACATGTATGTGGGAACATTCGCAGGCTTCATTGGGAGTTACTTCCCTTTGCTTTAGTTTATACTATACGTATACGATTTATTTTTACAAATAGCCGTATCTTACGTACTGCTACTGTAATTTACAATTAGGATTATTTCGATTAAGGTCCTATTAATAGCCAGTGTCATGTAAGGACGCGCCAGGTTTTGTTGAGGAAAACCAGAGTACCCGGTGAAAAACCAGGTTCAGGGTTATATGTATGTTATCATTGTATATACACAATCGGATCTTTCTAAGTTGATTCCCTTTATTTTATTCCGTCAGTACATTTCTGATCTATCATAGTTAAAGGCTTCCCCTCGTTTGACTCTCAGTATCAGAGTTACGTCCCCTCGTTTGACTCTCAGTATCAGAGTTACTTCCCTTCGTTTGACTCTCAGTATCAGAGTTACTTCCCTTCGTTTCACTCCGTCAGTACTGACGGAGACATACGAAGTGTAACACTGATAGATCGAAATTTTATTACTCCGCCAACCGGCAAAACAGTTACATAGAACTATATTGTTGTTCTAATATCAAACATACAGTCTTGTATTTGATTGGTTCTTAGTTTAAATATATATATATTTCGGAAATGTATTAGGCATTTAGAAACATATCCTTTGCTTGCTTACATTTGATTTTCTCAATGACAATAACAAACGTTTTATTGAGTAACGATTTTAAAGTTTAATAATTGGATAAAAACCACAATGTATATGTATACAAAAAATGCAACATTAAAAGAAAGCATAACCTAATGGTTTTTTGTCGTGTTAAATTACCAATAAAAGACGTTAGTAATGTAGAATTCTAGTGAAAAGCATATGCGTAAAAATTGTTCTTGACACTTTCACAAAAAAAATATTTGAAAAGTTGGATAAAATCAACAATATATATGTATATGCACAAAACGGCAACATTTCATATAACACAATCAATGGTCATGTTAAATGGACAATTAAAGGCGTTTGTTTTGCAGACTGCTAGTGAAAATTGGCACCCAACAAATTTCAGATATATCTCATAAAAGACAAATTTAAACATTGGATTAAATATTTTGGGGCCAATTCCATCGTATCAGTTCAAGATACAGAAAAATATCTATAGGAAATGTTTACAAAAGCACACACTCACACTCAAACGCACAAATGCGTTAAGCAAAAAAAAAGCAGCGTTAAGCAAATACAAAGAAAGAAAACGCGTTAAATAGGAGGAAACAAGTTATATAGCATGTTTCAATTATGAATAATTTCATCATGCTTGTAACAAGCAATTTCATTGCTTTAAAAATAACATCTCATCTCATAACGTAAACCAAATGACGTCGTTGTTTGTAATGCTGTTTCTGATTGGCCTAAACTCATTCCACTGCTTCTTGTGTAACTTACAATGTATCTGTGAACTATTGTCATCGTATTAAACTCTCTTAATAAACACTTCTCGATGTGACTACGATGGAGAGCATTACCAGGAGAATTTCCAGAGCTGGAGGGGAGCAGATTGTCGCAGAGTTGAATCTGAAAGAAACCACAGAATATGATTAAAACATCTGACACCCAAGATACACAGAAATGTACCTAGAGTCAGTTTATTTTGCAGATCAAAAATGCGCAATTTCCCTTGTAAACTGTCTTTTTAACTCATAGCATTACATCAACTTATTTTCGCGTGATTCGTGTATTTCGCGTATAAAAGATTGCGAAATCAATTGCTCTGAAAATGCATGACACATAGATACATTAAAACATCACTGTTAACAATTATATTAAATATTGCGATCATGTATATACACGGGATATATTTTGCTGTTTATTCGGCCTTGTTTTTCCTTTATTTGTTTGTTGGTATGTTACCGGCAGAATGCTATTTTTAATAGACAATTGTAATGTCCATTACCTTTCGGTTAAGTCTCCTCCTACGTATATGTTTACACCTGTGAATGAAATAAATATAAAAGTATATTACCTTTACCGCGTGGATGTAGGTTACAATATGTGTCATTACAGTGCAAAGATTCGTCGTTGACGTCCGTACGTACCTACATATTAAAATTACTATTTCACAAGTATGACAGAATATTCTCGAAACAATTTGGTGAAAATCTATTTTTATTCATTTGTTTATTGGGCAAGATTTTCCTATCAAAGTTGTGATTCACACAGAAGCGTTTGAATCATTTCATTCTGAAGTTATCAAAATAACCCTTGAAGTTCCACTACCTTTACGAAGCAAAAATTGTATTTATGGTCTAAAATGAAGTTACAACACCAAACAAATGTACAATTCCCTGTAACGGCTGGAAACATAATACCACCCGCGTTATGAAAATCAACATTCAATTTATTCGCTTTGAAATCTTCAAAGACGATGATAAATGTAGTATTAACAGTAAACTATTATATAACTTTTACGAATTTACACACTTATTAGAATTGTTTTATATTCCTATTTTTTAAATTTAAAGCGTTTTGTTTAGGTATGTTCTTCTAAGGACATTATGGTTAAAGTTATGTGTGCCGATTATTATTTTTTTCATATATTACTAACCACCAACATTTTGCAACATTTTGAAAATTACAATACTTTCAATGCATACATTCTAATTTTACAATTACACATAAGAACTGAAAATGAGTTAGGCAGTACTGCCAAAAAATCATTATATTTACATCTACAGTGTAGTGTAATGAAACTGTGGTCAACCATTTCATTTCACATTCTACAGTGATAATTATTAATTATTTCTGCAGAGATATTTCCATCTGAACAGACATAAGGCATGAAAATAACAAGAATTTTACAATGTATTATTTCTGTGTTAAAATTACCGATTATAAGCCATTATACATTTCTGTCCATTTTAATTATTTTCACAGTTTAATTCATCAAATCTGATGGTTTTTAATAGATTACTGGGAAAAAAACCAACTCAGAATTTTCGCCCAGTTGCTTAAAGTGCCATCCTACCTGATGATGCTACTGACACCACAATTACTTGATTCTGTATGACGGAGAAGATTGATGATGCCATCGTCACGCCGTTCTGTCTCACATACAAAGTATAATTTCCCCTGAAGCATGACTCATTACTTAGAGATCCCAAAGTTTTGTTCCAGTTCGTCCTCCATCGTGTATTGACAAGCTCTACGTATTTATCTCCAGCGGCATTCAACTGAAAAATTAAAAAAAATATGAAGCCAAACTCAAAGTTCAAAAACGTTCAAGGTTAATGAGATGTTTGAAAGCAAAGCCAAAGTCAAAGTTAAAAAACTTTCAAGGTTAATGAGATGTCTGAAGCAAAGCCAAAGTCAAAGTCCAAAAACGTTCAAGGTTAATGAGATGTTTGAAAGCAGAGTACTAGAAAAGACAAAATCATCGACCTACGATTAACGCCTTACATTCCCACGTTGATCTCGAAGAATCAACCCAGAAGTTGATGTTTTGATACTATGTCGGAACACCGTTACGAGTCGGCCTCATCAATTTTTATATAGAAATATATATATTATATGAACACATTACCAAGATACGTATCATTGCTTACAGAAAATGTCAAGCATATTTACTGAAAAAAATCAACATTTTTGCTCACCGTGACGGTACCAGACCCAGAAGCTAAGGCTTTGTCGCCATTGTCGAGTGCCCCTGTCCAGAATCCCCACAACATCACCCCTTCCACTTTCTGTTGACTGAAGAACAGCGTAAGCAGCTCCTCCAGGACGATCGTCTTGGCTGTGACGTTGGATTCTATGATGGACAGTTCCGATAACCAGATAGGAATCCCCGCCTCGCCTAGCTTGTCAAGACGGTACTAACACATACCAAATAATATATTGTAATATAGAAAAAGTTAAAAAAAAAAAAAAATAAAAAAAAATAAAAGAAACTGAAAATGAGGCGTGTGTGGTCAATGGTGATGTGGTAACACACTTTACTTTCACCAAGACGACCACGGTTCGATTCTTCACACGTATATATACAGACCATAATATAATTATATGTATTATTATTATTATATTTCCTTTGGTTAAATAAAGATATCGACCGTAAACTTTCATCATAGCCTTCGGCAATGTTTACTGGAATCTCTTTATTGATGTCTTTGTTATTAATCATGATATGTTTCCAAATAAAAGGGTGATCCACAATATTTTACATCTGATGGAAACAAACCTACCTTTAAACGAGTAATATCGATATCACTTGAGGTGAAATGACTTTGGGCTCCGATACCATAGATAGGAACATTCGCATCTCTATACCGCTTTGCAGACTCTTTAATCGCCTAAAATAGAAATTATTGTCTATAAATCCATGTTCTTAATAAACGTTTTACTTTATCTATGAAAATATTTCATGAACGAAAATATCCTAATATTTTATAAATATCCACTATTCGGTTTTCGTGTAACTAACACGCACATCGGTAATCTTTTTGACATTTTTAATATTATCTTATATTTAATATAGAAATTAAGGACCTTTGCTTCGGTCCATATATTCTGTCTTTGCAATATTACAGAGTTAGCTCCCTTGCGAGTAGGTATAGATTGTTACGTCATTATTTTGCGAGCGCAGTTCACGTGGTTTTCTCCGAAAAGTATGACGTTATGCTCGCAAACGCCACAATCAATACCTACCTGCAAGGGCAGATAACACTGTAATATGCAACTACAGAATATATATATAACACCATACGGAACTAAAAAATCTCCATAATTGATTATCATGTATGATCAGACAGACATACTGTTGTGTATACTGGTGATGTAATGACGGCGTAGTCGTTGAGGAAAAGATCGACGGATGAATCAGGGGAGGAGATGTTAATGAAGAGAGTATTCGTCAGGTCGGCGTCATTAGTGATGCTGTGCATAAAATCACTGTGTAATTCGTCATTAAGTACATTCCAGGCGGCTATCCTGTTTAAAAAAAAAATAAATGAAAATTTAAAAAAAAAATAAAAATTAAAAAAAAAATAAAAATTAAAAAAATAATCAATGAAAAATCTCAACTGGGTTTAGCCTTAGAAAGCTTTATATATATATGTTGCTGTACCATACATTTGGTGGGGGAGCGAACCTCTTTTCATTAGTTCGCTGTGTGGCGTAATTCTGTGGAATCCCCACCACAGGATGTAAACAGTTGTGCTATATTTTGGAAAAGTTGTAAATCCACATGATAAATTTTGAAGAATATAATGATATGATGCGGATTCACACAGTTTGCAAACAATTTTTTTTTCGTACCCCGATAAAATTAAAAAAGTAGTGACATCAATACTTACAATTAATTTTATACTCTATTTGATAAAATGAAGTATGTTTAAATGTAACATTATAGTGGTTTTTCAAGGGATTCTTTTTTTCCGAATCAATACGCAACGTCAATGTCTCTATTGTGACGTCACGATAACGTCGGGGTTTCGCACCATTCACGGATTTTTTTTTTTCATAGTGGTATGCAAAAAAATATTGGCCAATCAGAAGCCAGATTTGGTATGAAAACAAAGAAAAAATAATTATAATAAATTGTAATAAATTGAAATTGCCATTTCAATTCATATTGTCTGAGTTTTATGTGGAGCAAGCATAAATATCATTTACAATATGTAAGTTACTTTTATCCAGTCCGAATACATTGTTGTAGAATCTAACGTTGATGTATACTGTGGATAATTCACACACAAGTTCTTATTCAGGTATGACATGTAAGCACAAGGCTTGACGAACGCCTGTCAAAATTTTTTTGTGACAAAACAAACATATCGAGTCGTCATTATTCTTTCCAAAAGATGGGTAGGAATGGATAACAGACTGATTTTGTAATTGTCTACGTAATGTAACATTGTTAATTATGATAAGCTCTTGTTCTTCAAGGACGAAAGGCATTTTGACACTGGTTACTGTTTGAATATTTAAACTAATAACTACGAGTTACCTGCCGCTTATGAGATTGATAGTCCCTGTGATTCGTGTGTTTAATTTATCTAACATAGTGGAGCTATCATTGATGGCCTGTATCCATGACGGGTTGTTAGCCTGTACTGCCGAAATCATATAGTGACCTCGTACGCTGACTCTACAAAAACAAACTAAAACAGTTATAAAACCAGTTGCGTTAGAAATCATCTTAGAATTATTCTGAACAAGCAAATAAACAAAAGACAAAAACAAAAATGATTATGTTCTACGTAAATGGAAATATCAATACACAATTTGACTTAAATGTCCCTTTAAAAATAGGTTTTCACAGATAACAGTTTCTCCAAATGCAACCAACCACAACATTTTAGGACTTATCAACTTATCTGACCATTTACAACACATACCACATTTGAACTTCTACCATCGAATGTTCATTCTCAAAGAAAAATTGTTCAACATACTTGGAATTAAAAACTGTACAAACAAATCCTATATTCACAATGTCGAACATCTAATAGTAATTATGTACATGTATTATGTAAAATAGCAAATCCATAGAAATGTTGATTTATGTTTAAATAGCATGTATGTTTTAAAAATCTCTGGGGGAAAAGTAAGAAAAAGATAGAAAATGTATATATAGATATCGAAAGTCCACAAACATCTCATTTAATTAATCTTATTAGCTAATGTAATGTATCGGATATTGTTTGTCTACCTTGATAAAGGCACAAACTGCCTTGAAAAAATGACAATATATTTTGTCCACACGGATATGATGACTCCTTTTCCCCATATTTACCATTTGAAGTAATTCGTATCCCACAGACACGTGTTTATAAAGATCACGTGTGACATATGGCATACCTTTGATATTACATCTTTGGCCCAAATAATATGTAACGTAATAAGACATTAACTCTCAATAACTCTTTTCAGAGAACGCCATACCCTTATTAAACTTTATTGGTTTAATCCTTATCTTATGTATCTTTAATAAGATTTTAACTTGCAATAACTCTTCAGAGGCCGCAATTTCCGTTATCTAAGTTTATTGGTATTTACCAATTATCATTAATTTCCGATCAAGGTGGCCATTTTTGGAACTCGGAGCCGTACCAGTTGCACTAAAGTGATACGGCACCGCCAAATGGAACGCGTTTGGATTTTTCCATGATGGCAGCACCCATATGAAAGATACATGTACGCTTCGAATATTAAAGCTTAGTATTTTCGGTGTTAACAATGATATGGATATAAAAATAATACCTAAATAGTTTCAGCACACATTGAAATAAACGATCCATGTAGTTTTATCGGATATAAATACGCTCTGCCTTGCTTTCAACAAAGAAAACATTACGGTGACAAATGAAGAATCTCGGGTCCGCCATCTTGGATACAAGGGGTACGCTTCTGAAAACGAACCACTTGTACCGGTTCGGTTCGGCTGGTACAGCGCGTTCCATTACAGATAAACGGGTTCGTACCAGTTGTATCTGCAAATGGAACGCGCGGGAAGTGTTCACCAGTGAATCTGGAATGATCATCTTGTCCAAGATGCATTTGCACATTACGATTTGGGCCGTCATGAGGTAATTTTGATGTAATCGATAAAATGTTAACATGAATCAAACATCTATTACAGCAAGCACAAATATAACACTATTGACACCGTGGTGCGACAGAATCTATTATAAGATACTAATACAAAAAGATTATGAAATGACTTGAATAATCTGCACTTTTAAAGGACATGTCTTTAATGATTATTGATTTTGTCTCGTCTCAGGCGCTAACTTAAGATTCTTATCACAGTGTATTTGTTTAACAATTGTATCTATCTGCTGTGTATCCTTCGGCGCTAGTACAAGCAAATTTTAAATTAATATGCAAATGCATATCGTATATTACATGTCTATATATGGTATTCAAGTGTGCATGTATTAATTTAACTTAACTATGATGAGTTGTGAGACTTTTAATTTAACATGTCTCTTTTTTTAGATAAGAACGTCTTAATATTAATTTATATAGGCAATGGAAACTATGTAAGATTTATTTGATCTGAAAAGCGCTTTTCATTTGAATCCAGGTCGAGTTTGCAGAGAGACATTAAAGTCAATATATCATTTTGATTAGTATTACGCAACATAAACAAAAAGAAACAATTGACCAAAGACGAAGATCACGTTTTTCCACATGCACTTACCCTAATGTACTTTTGTCAGTACATGGAAAATATCATATCAAGCTAAATACGTAGAATTCAATTGAAATGATGTAATTGTAATGTTTTAACTGAAATGTTGTTAGTGAATAACTTACTTACTTAGAAATTATGAAAAAAGAGATGTTTTAATCGAATTTTCCTGATACCGCAAAAGTTGAAATTACGACACTTTTAAAATAATTACGTATGTGTTGTAGTTGAGCACAGCCTCAGAAAATCACTCGGGCACGATTTTCTATACTTTAATGTAGGTTTCCAATCATTTTAGGCTTATACGTGCACTTATATATTATTTTTGTCCAAAAGAAACATAAGGAGCATTCTTGATATATACTTTTCCACTCGTATGACTTCAAATTCATTATTTGTAGACTTGCCGAATAATTGTCCTTCGAAAAGCCCATCATATCTATACGTGAAAAAAATGTCTCGCTGTGAATTTGAACTTGTATACGGTTCAGTTTTATTGCCTAGAAGATCAGTGATATAAAACAAGTAGGATAAAATCCATACAGACGTTTTAACAATGGTTTCAAGGATCATCAGTAATTGACACCAATTGTAGCTCTAAAGACGACACCATTATCTGTGTAAAAGTATTTTGAGCTACAATATTGGAGCTACTTCATAGCGTGAACTTGGTGTAAGTACTTCTTTTCGTGGTTTGGAATTCCGAGTAATGATAACATTTTATTTTGTTGTATTGATTTTGTAGCTTCAACAGTACAAAAACAATATTTCATGATACAGAAGTTACACTAGAGATACAATGTTGACGAGTTTATCATTATTGATCCTTTGGTAGTTCATAAATTGGACATCAACATACTACAAATAAACCTATTATTCGCGTTTACTTATTTTCATGTTTTCTTGTCAAATAACGGCGATTTACATCAGTTTAAAAATCTATATCTTGACGACGATTTATTTCCGCGAGTTCTACTTGCACACAAATATAATTAAAGCTTTAGGAGAGAAGGAAGCAAAAATAGCTAATACGAAAAAGGTTAATTTCAACGAGTAGTTTAATCTTCGTTTATTATTACTTACTGTATAGATGAGTTTTTAATTTCGTTAAATTTGTGGATTCATCGAAATTCTCGAATTTTAATGCTTCGCGAAATTGATCAAAATCATAATTTTACATATTCATATTACAACTTGTCGTGTGAATTACGCTTTCAAAGGCTACAAAGATACCTCGCGATAATAAGCCTCGCATACAAGTCCCAAACAGTAAGTCGCGAAATTTAAGACCATTACAGTAGTAAGTTCAAAGAATACTGACCCATTATTCCTCAGGTCTGTTAATGCTGTGTCTACATCAGTGAAAACTATTGTCCCCTAAAAATATGAAAATCTTTAAAAGTTACAAAGCATCCTATAAACGCAGAACAGTCCCACAAGAAAAAAAATACAACATAAAATATATTCAAGTTAAATAATAAGAATACAAATTAAGAAATCAACGTAAAACTACGGAATAATATTCTGGAAAAATACGTAAATCATACCATCGTGGTTCAGTGAGTGCGATTATATTACTAACATCTACACACATGGAAATAGCATTTATCGTATTTTGTCTGTGATATCTCGGAAGGAATCTTTAAAGAAGCTCAACCGCTGACAAAGCATAAATTATATTCCTCAGTTGAACAATAATTGGTGTTTGATCGTGTATATATATGTCTAATAAACACAAAAAACAATATAAAATAATTTATTTCGCCATTGGTGCATGCGCAATCAGTACTTCTTTCCATATAGGATATAGTAACACGGTTTTTTTCGGGATGCAATTAATTATTTTTCATCTTTTTAACTTGAAGTAAAATTAGAATCTCAAACTTTTTAATGGTGTAAAGTAAGTAACTTTTGTAACTGAAGAAAAATACTAAATCGTCTGCTCCTGTTTTTGATAGTGAAAAAATACCATTTGTCAGCGGTGGAGCATCTTTAACAAAGACAATGGATATGTGTAATCATTCAAAATAATGACAACATCTGGGATTCAATCTCCCAAACACTCGATGACTTCCAGGTTCCAGGATCATGAAACAATTTTAGACTTCAGTTTGAACTTAGCCAATCAAATATGACATAATGTTCTGTAACATCTTCTGTGATTGGCTAAACATAACAATGTTTAGACATAAGTGCGTTTCATGATCTTGAGGCCAGATGTATTCATTTTGCAAACTCAGACGCAAATTACCATACATATTGATAACCATACATGTCGATAACCATACAGTTTGATAACCATACATGTTGATAACCATATATGTTACTAGCCATACATGTTACTAACCATATATGTTACTAACCATATATGTAACTAACCATATATGAAACTAACCATATATGTAACTAACCATATATGTTACTCACCATATATGTAACTAACCATATATGTAACTAACCATATATGTAACTAACCATATATGTTACTCACCATATATGTTACTAACGATGCATTATAATAAGATGTTAAAAAACAGTAATAGTAAACCTCGACGGCCTCCATGTTCTTCCACCTGAGTCCGTTTTCCACAGTCACCCATTCCGCCTTTAAGATGTTATACACAGTGTCTGGATAGTAGGAGTAAGTAGGGTCGGTCCACAGGTCTGTCCGTATGGCTGTCCCGTGTCCGAACTCACTCTTATCCTGGACAAGCTGGAAAACATATGTATACATCACTTCAATGGGTGAAACCGACATCGCTTCCAATTTCAATATATGGGGAAATCATAATTATGCCGTCGTTAAAAATCCACATCTGTTTAACAGAGAAACAATGAACTTTTTTTTTCTTTTTGTATTTTTTTTAACGCTGACACGTCCTTAACTTCAAGACACTGACTGTTATAGGATGTTACACTTATCACCAAATCAAAAATTCAGATTTGTTTTAACATAACCTACCTATTGTTATGTTAGAAAAAAAATGATACCTACCTCTATAGTATAGTCATTGAGGTTCATGTTTTCGGGATTAAGCACTCTGGAAAAATCGAAATCAATATATCTTTAAAATGACATATTTATCCATTGTATTTGTAAAATCACTTCACGAATTACGATAATGAGACAATATAACAACCGATTGATTTCTGTTACCATTCTAATTCTTTTATTTGAAGGGTTTCATTATCATCCATATATTCTATAATCTTGTCAGTATTCTTTTGTTTATTTATTGCCTACACTTTTATTTGTATTTGTTTGTTTGTTTGTTTGCTTGTTTGCTGATTTGTTTGTTTGTTTAACTTACGTCACATCAAGATTAGCCTTTCGATAAAGGTTTATATTAGCTTCTGCATTTGCCATCCAGTTCGGATCAGGCACGAGCTCCACTAAACTGGCCGTGTCAAAATAATAGTTAACTTCCTTTGATGTCACTTGAATGTATATCCGAATTCTTTCTAGATCTGTGTAGACAAAAAACGCATAAAACAGAATCTGCGTGTGTACATGAGGTGTAAAGCAAATCATTGGCTAGCAATTTTCCCGTTTTAATGCCTCACTCGTTTTTCACGATCATTCAATTTTGCGATCTATATTTGTATGGTTATAATTTACCCATGCTTTTCATGTTTTGGCAGATATCAAAGTTTTATGATTTGTTCCGTACCACTCATGAAAATTGGGAAATTTAATTGCATACGAAATAACGCAATAAAGTCCAAAGTTAATGCTACTTAAATGACGAACGAAATTAATATATAATTTTTATAACAATGTTATCAAAAATTGTATGTTTGTTTTGTTCATCATGATCACGACTAGTGTTTATAAATACGTACTATCCACAAGTTTGAAGTCCCCTCCTACCTCAACCCAGGTCCCGATTGGAGTGTGGGTACTTCGGCTGATGATGTAATACCCCCTTACCTCTGTATCTAAAAATAGATAATAGCATGTATTTATTTACTAAGTCAGCAAATGGAAAGAAATTTGTTTCTGGTTTAAAAATCAAAGTGATTTTTCACCCATGTGAATTCGGTATACTTTACGGCTATAAGCGATTTAGTCTACTGACTGGATTGTTTAGTTAAATGTCCTATAAACAGCCAGATTCATTAAAAGACAGGACATGTTTAGTAGGTGGAGCAAAAAATAAAATAAAATAAAAAAATTTAAAAAAAAACACAGAAAAAAACTAAAGAACTTAAGAAAACATTTGGAATTTTCCTTTTAACGTAACAACCTGTAGAGTGGACATTTCTGCATTAGCAATTATTAAAAAAATTATAAACGTAAATTAGCGAAAATTTATAAACATTATTGCTTTATACACTCTTTCGATGTTATGCTTTTTTGAGTGTTTTATTTGCACGTATAGTGTACCTTTGTATACTGTGTTTAAGATATTAAAATAAGGTTACCCCGGAAATATATCGTAACTCGTATACCCTTATTATATTGATTTTACAGGGTTAAATATATCCACGTGTGTAAATGTTATTGTATCGTGATGTGTTGTCTGCCTTTGTCTGCTGTTCAGAGTTTTAGTTCATATGTGTTATCTCCCCTGATGTGGAGCTCTCTAATAAATGAGTGAATAAAGTTATGACATGAAAAGAAGGGGGCCGCGGTGGCCGAGTGGTTAAGATGTCCCGACATATTACCGCAAGCCCTCCACCTCTGGGATGCGGGTTCGAATCCCATGTGGGGCAGTTGCCAGGTACTGACCGCTGGTCGGTGGTTTTTCTCCGGGTACTCCGGCTTTCCTCCACCAACAAACCTGGCATGTCCTTACATGACCCTGGCTGTTAATAGGACGTAAAAATAAACAAACCATGAAAAGAAGATGGTCTGTTTACATTTATCAATTCCCCGAGTCAACAATGAAATAAGACCATAACATTAGCACATTGCTTTGACACGTGAGTCGCTACAAATGCCCTTTGTGTTTCAATACCAGAAATAGGCGACCTAAATATAATTAAACTTTGACACACAAGGCCATTTGAACTCCATCAAAGACATTCACAGTCTCGATCTTTTATACAGACGACAATGCACTATAATTTATCATATTTATATAGATTCAATAATGTATCTTCATACATGATATATAATAAGTCAAAGTTCTTTCACGCCTTTTACTGACCTTTGCTTATAATCACATTCAATTCAAGAAGTGAAGACGAATCTCGCCTCAACACAAAACAGCTACAGAACTACTTGACTCAAAGACCAATTAATTATTGCACTCATTATGTCGATTAAAGCAAAAAATTCATCTTTAAGAGAAGTAATCGTCCCAGTATATTAAGCTCACATGAAAGTTAACAATAAAAGTAGATCATATTTACTCGATACGAACTATTTCCAAAATGCGTACACACATACTATTAAATGACCAACGCGCAACGAACTCATTCAAATCAACTAGTGTGAATAGTAGAGAACAGAGTCAAAAGAAATAAAGAAACGGTCCATACATCATTTTGTCCGCTAAACCTGCCTATATTTTTTTTCTTTCGGCTATTATTTATAATATAAATATATGACTAATATATAGGCAAGCAATGCCTAATAATATAGGCAGGTTCAGATAAATTGACATCAAATATCTTCTGAAATATCATCAGTTGTCACTATAGAATACGAAGTCAAAGGCGTAATTCGTATTCGTTGCTATTACGTAATATTCTAAAAGTGAGAATTATCTAGCACGTCCCCTGCATTGGATAAAAAAAGTCAATATTGATTTTGGATGTATCTCTAATGTATCTCTATAAAATTCAATATATGTACAACTACCATCTGTCACACCTTCTGAATGTCGTAACTGTATAAAGGTCATCAAAGGTGAAATCTATTAAACTTTATAAGTTATTTAAAATATTTTTCATATTTAGTAAGCGACATGTGTAAATGCCTGTGCCATAAATGTTTAAGTTATAACAAAAACATTTTCAAGTAAAACGCGTTACCGTAGATATGTTGTGCCTATTTTAAAAAAAGGAATTTGGCATAACCTTAAGATGCAGTAAATAATACGTTCTCTTCCACTATATTTATTACATGATTATATATTGCCTCATTCATTTGTTGACATCAAAACAATTAAGATTCCAGTAATAACCGGATTCATGTAATGTTTCTCATATCCACAAGAGAAATTAATTTTTAACGGTGAAATGTTCTCGTATTTAAATTTAAGGATCATTTTTTATTGATCTTAATAATTCAATCGAATCAACCGACATTCCAAATTTCTTGTTGAGCTTTTTTCTTAATGATATCGCTACGAAGTATTTACAACCAATAAAACGTCATTTTAAGTTGTGATAATATAATCTATTTAAGCCAATGCAACGCTCGTTACAAACGCTATATGAAATATTTATCTATAATAGTAATTAACATTTAAAGATGCTCCACCGCTGATGAATACTATTTTTTCTCTATCAAAAACAGGAGACGACAAATTTATATTTTTCTCCAGTTACAAAAGTTACTTACTTTACACCATAACCACCATTGAAAAGTTTGAGTTTTTATTTTAATTCAAGATAAAAATATCAAAAATGATTAAATGCGCCCAGAAAAAAAATCCATGGCACTATGCCCTATAAGGAAGTACTAATTGTACATGAATCAAAAGCAAAATAAATGACTGCTATGCATTTTTGTGTAAATTCAGACGCAAATAAATACAAGTACATGCCAGTCATTGTTCAAATCATGGGTATCGTTTATGCTCTGTCGGCGTTGGAGCATCTTTACTGAATATATATCAACTGAAGATGTTTGTCCCGTTCATATGATTCGCCAATGACTTTCCATACGTATCAACCTCTTGTATTTTTGTTCATAGTGGTATGAAAATTATTTTGTTTCCAAACTGTGTAAATCTGCGTTGTGCCAGGCTTTCGTCTCATCCTCAGATTAGATTCCAGAGTGGTCTGAACAAAGAAATATTAATTATAACAACTTACTGTAGAATTTTTGTTCCATCATCACCTCTACTTCCTCATATAGTTGTCCAGGTGCTAGATTTTCCAGACGTATAAAACCGACGAAAGCGTAGATATTGTCCATAGTCAAATCCAGTGTGTCATTGGTGAACGTATGTTCAATACCTTCCCAATATTGAGATCTGAAAATGATAGTTTAGATTACATTTTAAATAAATTTTTTTCTTAAATGTTATCTGTTACATATACAGAAACTTCTACTTTCACATTATGCAAATATACGTGACTGCAGTTTTATCTCAACGCCACTTTCCGTTGCCAGGCGGAAACATTCCGAATAAATCAAAATGTAAATGTAAGATTCAGTTGACAAATTAAATTGGAAGGTCTTACTTTCACTGATGATGTTTTCATTATGGTGGTGTTTTTTCTTCAAAATATTTAGGATCAAATATGTTTTTCGGACCTAATCAGTCGGGCCCTCTTGTTCAAAAGCCGATTAGACTATTCAAATCCAAAATAAATATTTCATGGTAACACTTAATTCACAAAAACTTTTATAAACTCACCAAGGAACTTGTTTTTATCTACTTTTGTATTTTAGTGAAAATATAATGAGAAGTTTTGAAGCAAGTCCTAAATCAAGAATCAAAAGATTAAGCTTACCCCCTTTGATCAACCGGGTCCTGATCTACTTTTTGTTCAAAAACCGTTTGATTACATTGAATACAGAACACTAACATAATCTAAGTTTTTAAACAAATACTTTGTCACGTTTGCGTGGGTCGTGAATGTGCATCTCATATCTGAAGGGATCGACTGGACAAAAAAAGATCATAGTCTGTAGTCTGTCCTTCGATTTTTTTTAATCTGCTTCAAAATGCTAGATGTAGTTTCAAATTCCAAGAGTTTTGATTTTGTTTAAATATCTTTGAATTGCATACAGTATAATATAAATGATGTATTTTTATATTAATTTTCTACCTTTGTTTTCAATATATGAAGAAACTGATAAAGTTATGAAATGAATAGATATAAGGAGAAAAAATAGCAAGCAAAATAAAAAATCGCATATAAACCAAGCACACAATAAGGTTATTTTATTACATCGATACCACAGTCTACATATTGATGTAACATGCAGGTTATGATAAATGTGCGGGGTTTAAGAACTCCACGGGAAAAATAATTATAAAGAAGAAATTATATATCGCTAAAATAACGTTCATGACGTTGAGTGGAAAATATTCCATGAAGTGGATGAGTTATTGTGCATTTCTGCATAGAATAGGTTACCAGAAAAAAATACACATATTTTGATGGCATAAATGATCGTTGGTTTCTACTTGTGATTTGAAGATCTATAAGGTAGAAACTTCCATCATAGCTAATCTAGACATTAATTTAAAGTTTTATATATATATTGATAAATGTAATCATGACCCAAAAGATTCAAAGAAAACCACGAATGTTCTGTTATGTATGACACTAAATACATGATAGTTATGAGATAAGGGAGATAACTCCTATAGCTTTATTATCAATGCATCCTATAAAGGTCATATCATTAACCTAGGTTATAGAACTTTCTAGAATATTATCATGTATAAACAAATATGTTTGTAAACATGTTGATTATAAGTAGAGATCTAGAATGATCTATTTCCAGAAAGTTCTGTGTGTTTATTTGTTTACTGTTTTTAGTTAGATATTTCTAGAAGTAGAAGGTTCTCCAATATTCTTGAACTAGGGTTGAGCTATATATATAGAGAGGTTCTCCAATATTCTTGAACTAGGGTTGAGCTATATATATACTCCAACTGTCCAAAGCTAATCAGAACTGTAATGAGACCTGTAATGAGACATATCAAGAATTGTACAGTGCCATATTAGATTCTATTGGGAGAGCTATTGTGACTTTATCTGTGGATTATTTCAACACTTTGTGTGCATTTATTCATATTGCCTGGAACTTTACAAATCATCTGTGGACATTCATTTTCCTCCTGGATTTATGATTATTGTTAATTTGAAACCTGGAAGGATCAAGGATTATACCAGGACATTTGCATACAGATAAGTAACACTTTAAATCATCGTATAATATTGTATATATAATTAAATTGTGTTTTGAATTTAGCTGCTGGTTTCTCATTTCTGTTATTCTTGCTTGTAACAGTTCCATTAACATGTTGTAAACCTCCGTTTAGAAAAAAATATTATCTAGGCCTAAAATATGAAAAAAAATCCTTAAGCTTTTTATTTGTTTAAAATCTAATCTTGTACCTAAATCAGAATCATGGATAAATATGTACTTTTTTAAATTTCGTCGTGTTTTGAAACAAAAGGATTGTAAATCATTGATAGATCTCATACAGCTAAGAATTATGATACTAATCGTTTCTGCTAATAAATCGACTTCCAATGCCCTCTAAGTAAACATGGGCAATTAGAATCGATATTTACAATAGAAGAAACTTTTTTGAGATTCCCAATGCATTAAAGAAAACCAAACGAAAACTTCTGTCGACATTCACTACACATCGACAGTTTTCAATGCACAAGGGCCACAGATTCTTAAAAAATCTATAATTCGTTCGCAGCCATTTTTTTCTTCAAAATTTTGATAGATTTTTGTCTGTGCCGGAAAGTCAAGAATTGATAAATCGACGTTTTAAAGCAAAGACATTGGGTTCATGTGATCGTGTTATTTGGTTTGATTTGTTGTACGAAACCATGTGCAAGCTTTTGTAGCAGTGATGAGATGAATGAGAAATCTCTTTCATGCCCAGGGACACTGTTTATATTTGGAAAATTGACCCCAAAGCACCAACCCTGGTAGTATTAGCCCCATGTCTCTAGTGAAAATTTATGTTGTTTTTTTTTCTATTGAAAACCAAATATCATTAAGTTTGAGGAGGCGTAAAAAATGATGTAATGTCATCGATATAATTTAATTAAGGTTTAATTTAAAAAGGTCGCTCTAACTCACCATAAAATATCAATTAAACTGATAATGACTTTCCAATGTCATTAATCATTTGCCGCTTTGTGTTCAATTATTCAATACGCATCTATAATTCCTAATGAATATAAAACTTTCAGAGAAGTTTATGTGATAAAAATTAAAGGGACAATTAGTCTGACAATGCATTAAAAGTACCTGAGTGTTTGATTTTAACTTAACGTTCGTGAACTTTGAATTGATTATTTGTTTTATGTCATTTTACAAGGATGTAAAACAATGATTTTAAGTAGCAATTTGTTTAGTTCTTATTTGTGAATTAACCTCCCTGGATTGTTCGTTTAAAGCCATTCGTAAATCTTTTCCATTATTTAAAAAGCTGCACTCCAAAGTGTTCTTGTTGAAAATGAAATAAGCTAACCACGATTTAATTAAATCTTTAAAACAATAAAATGAGAACCGATGTTATAATTCATGTACAAAGTATTCGAACAATAAAATTTTATTTCAATATCAGGATTAAAATCATTTGTATACATATAACCGCGGTCCACGACTACTGTTTTTATGTACCTCGCACAAATAGCTCGTACCCTTTTTCTTAATTAAAATATCCAAATTCGTTAATTAATCATCAAATATTTAATTAATGAAATCCATTAGTACCGGCATATATAGACTTGAGAATACATGTAATAAAAGTAGCATTTAACGAATTAAATTTAAAAAATTAAATCTCCTGGTTTATTTTATTACATTTCTCATTTCTTTGAAGTCTTGAATTTGGATAATTAATAAAGTAATAATATCTATTATGTTCATCATGTTAATTAACACATTTTCAAGTTTAGTTTGGTTGATTAAAAAAGATATAGCCCAGGTGTTTGTTGTTTTATTTGCCAAAAAAAAATAATCAGCTGGCTGAAATTCTTAATTTTAGAAACAAACAAACCAACATACGGAAACATAAATGTAGATACCACATAGCCGATATTTACGTGGGACATTTTCTTCGCGTTTTCAGCTAAAACAGAAAAATTAAATTTCCGTGTTTTTTTGTTTTTTTTGTTTTTAATTTTTGCGATGTTTAAATGATTCAAGCATTCCCAATATTTCGCGGATTCAAATTTTCGCGATTACAGCATTGACCTACGAAATCGCGAAAATATCATCCCCGCTAAAATAACCAGATATACGGCATCACAAACGTTCAATGAATAATTATATATATCACTGTACGCCGATAGCCTCAAAGTAGACTTCAACATGACACACAATCAATCGTTTTTACCTTCTTTTGATGTCCATAATTGAGTTTTTAACTTTTATTCATGTTCCTTTAAATATTAATTATACCGAAGTACATTGGAAAAAAAAACTACTAACCTGCCACTGATGTAGGCACTTCGGGATCCACCATGCCACGTGCACAGTACTTGATAGCTAATGTGCTGGCCACCTGGTGTCCAGAAACGTTTATAGGGTCAGCCTCCAAATCGCCATTTCTGGACGCTAGCAGGTTTTGTGGTTGACAATACGACCACGATCTTGATGCTAAGAACAAGGCCTACCTGTACCCACTTCATTATTCTCATCCCGACTAAATATCACAGAACAGACACCCGACTATTTAAATTAGATTCACAAGCACTTCAAGGCCGAGGGTATAACTCAACGCCTCTATAAATAGATAATTATTAAATGCACGTTCACATTTACTAGGGCGAGTTTACAAATGACTTGATATCAAGGAGACTGTTCTTTCGTTTGAACGGGGATTGTTGGTTTAGAGTATGAATTAATTACTCAGATTGGTATATTTAATAGTGTGATGGTGTAGAGTAGTGTTTTTACTCAGACACTTTAATGTTTGCCTAGATTTCCATATAACAATGGTAACGTCGATATCCCAATATCATGCCATAATCGTTTGGCGTCGAAATAATCCAAATAAATATCCTTATATTCATCCCAATAAATTTTGATGTTTTAATCTTTTTCCACAGTTAACGACATTATTCCTGACGTCATAATGAAACATGTTTCAATTAATATTGCATCATTCCAAACTGAAAAAATCTAAGCTAATGATGTCAGGTGAAATATTTATTTTTCCCTTTCGCTGAAACACCATTATTTAAAAAACGTACAATATATGAGGAGATTATTTGACTTTAAGGAGGAAGATAAAAAAATAAACGGTTTCATGGGTTTGTTCACTTGAACCGATTTTATATCAACGGTAGATAATTTATCAATTCAATTTCATGTTTATTCAACGTAATTCAATGTTTGAATATTTGAAGCATAGGGATCACAGTCACCATGACAACTTACACATATTATTTGGTTTACGATTCCTTACTGTTTAATTGTTATTTAAGCGAGGTTTTTGTTTTTGCTGCATTCACGGATTCATCCAATTTCGGAAAATTTAATACCTTACGATAATCAGATTTTTTTTTATATATTACGGCCAGTCGGATGAATGACGCTTTCAAAGGCTAAAAAATCAACTTTAGCAGCTATACAGTTATCTTAAACGAAACTAACGTAAAAAGCTAACACCTCACCATACGGTATGGCCTTATTTTTGTAACTTCTATTAGTCAACCCTCCATAAATAAAAGTGCTGCAAAGTGAGGACATCTCGTCCAGACAAAAATTACGTTTTAATATTATAGGAAACACGATGGGACGAATTTGCCTTCAAGCACAGTATTTGTTTCAAGATTTTTGTCGGATAATGTTAGTCCCTTTAAATTATAGGAAACACGTTGTATTTATTTTGTACGACAAGGACCACTTGTATTGCCCGTGTTTTTTTTAATTTCTTTATTATAATGGCACACGAAATTTTGTGCATTTTTTCACATGTATACATTTTTCAACATCGAATACAGTCCTTATCAGTGATTCGGCACGACAATCTTTTGCTGGTGTATAGAGGGATGGTTCAAATAAAGTTTTTATAACATGAACATCGATAAGTACTCGCATAATAAAAATTAAAAATAACACGCTCTTTGGCCAAGTGGTTTTTATACATAGTTCAAAAATGTGTTTAATTGTTCATTTGATTCATCTGATTCATATTAAGCAGGTGCGTTTTATACATAGGTGGTCCAACACCCAGCACATTTATACAAAGCCTGAGAGTGGAATAACACGACATATGTGGAGAATTTACTCCATTGATTCCTTCAAGATAAACTGTCTGCAATGTCTTCCAGTATCGTATTCGAATATTATTTAAAAAAAAATATATAAAATAATTAACTGCCGTATTTTTTGATAACAAGGGATCTTGGCAACACCAAATAGTGATCTATGTAATAACCTTCAGTACTTTCTGTAGAAATGGCAACCTTCAAATACCAAAATCCGAAGATTGGCTGCCGGTCTCGGCCATCTTGTTGACTATTGGTCCGAAAAATGCAATCTGCATAACTAGGGCCCTAGAGGAAAATCTACATATCAAATATGAAAAAGATCCCTTCAGTAATTTCTGAGAAATAGCGCGTAACAAAATTTCTTAACGGACGGACGGAAGTATGGAAGGACGGCCGGACCACGCGACGAAATGCGATTTGAGTAGCTTACTATCTGATGATGGTGGGCTAAAATAATCTACAGATATCCGTTAATGTATCTAAGTTAATATATAACTAAATCACACACAACAAAAAACAAATGTTATTGCCCGTGATGAAGACAGCTGATTCTTTTCTCGGATAGATTCACTAATGTAAAATAAATTTCATTGTAGGTGGCGCAACAGGAGTAAATGTAAGGAAATAAAATGGAAGATTTTCTGACAGACGGCATAAAGGACTTCCTTATAAAGGTTTTATTATTCGATGGGATTTTTGAAATCGAAATGATGGGTCTGATGTTAATGACAAATGTGTTTGGAACTCAAACATGTAATATATTCCTCATTAAACAAAAAATATACAAATAATAATGAATTACTTTGTTCCTTGTTAAACAAAAATGAATAATACTACTAAGTTTAACAAAATGGTATCGTTTATGATGCGAAAAAACTGATCGCATTTATTGTATAGTGATAAATGATATTTCGTATATTTTTCCATATTGGGTAGTTTTTAATAGGGGGTTGGGGGGTTGCAGTGAGATTTTTATAAGAAGGATATTGAGGAAATTTTAGTGTTGAGATAGCCCCGATTAAAAATTAATCGTGAAAGAATGTATGGCACATGGTCCCGACGAAGGTCGGTACCGTCTGTAAGAACCCTTGGTATTCTATTTTAAGGAGCAATCAGTAGGCCACTAGTTATTCAAAGTTCCGTCCGTTAGACTTTGTTCAGCAATGCATAAACCGTAAATATACTTTCACGTCTTAACAAAAAATAAATTTAGTTATAAAAAGGTTTTGAGCTACATCCGAGATAAAAAGTGGTTTATCTCTGTGACGTTTGAAAGGTGATCTTCCTCATACTTACGTTACTGTTCTTATACAGCTATACGTATTTTACTTTACCTCTTCCACGGTTGGATGGTTGTTGGTCCATAACTTCCTATTAAAAAGTCAATGTAGTTCTAGCGCAAAAAGATAAAGCCTACAAATTTTATTTGAAATGTTAAAAATGTTAGGTATATACAAAATATACAAATTTTTGGATGTTGTGAACAGACCTTTCCCCAATACAACCACCATTTTACAGTTATCCTTTATACATGAGTAAAACATTTAGTATCAGTTGAGCTGAACATTTAGTAAAATACCCATGTTAAAAAATAACTCTTCTCT
>SAYR01028177.1:749646-798351 GCA_004382745.1 Argopecten irradians irradians | reverse complement strand
TGTAACTCGAATCAAAAAGATGCATTCCAGCTGGTAAGGTTTTTTTCCACTTTTAATTGGAGCATAAATGTGTTGCATTTGTGTGTAAACTAGATTAGTAAAAGGCAAATAATTCAAGGCAGTATCACAGCAGATTTGAAGATACAATCATATACTAGTACCAGTAAGCATAGGAAGGAAACCAGACCTAGGAAGGAGACGTAAAATGGTTGTATAAGTTATGAACAGAATATTCGTTATTTCTAGATGAATAACAGTTCATTTTATCTCGTGAAGGTTGAATGTTTTTATTTTTCACATCGTGATATACATAAAAACAAATTCCAATTCACTCAATGAGACATAACTTGTTATTTATAATTAAGATGAATAATAATAAACTAAATGAATATTCTCTATTTATTACAAATTAAATTTGTTGTTTAACATACCCACCTCGATTGTAAAGCGTCTTTAATTTGATTCCTTTGACCTTTCTTACTCTAGAAACAAAAAGGAGAACAGTTGTTACCGCTTTCCGTGAACATAAAAATCATTAGCTGGATATTGCCTGGACTAAGATTAAGAGATTTAAATGTATTGTATAGTGCTATTAAGGTCAATTTAAATGCAAATGTCTGACCTATTTTATACCATTAACACGTAAAAAATAATCCATACATCATTTAGATGCTATCTTATCTTAAACCTCATCGGCAATAGTTATTTATATAGTTTTATTGTCTTAGCCGAGACGGTTTTCTAACGTTTAACAAAACTTTTAACTTTTTGTATAGATACCGGGAATTTACTAATTGAATTTGACGATATTGATAATAAAAAGGTTCAATTAATTTCTTTGTTGAAATAAAATTGATTGAATGAAAAATTCCTTTAAGTGTTTCAAATGCGGAGGTATTTAATGAACAAATTTAATATCAAGACGATTTTATTGTGCATCGCCCGAAGGGGAATTTGATCCTACAGTATGTTAGTGTGGCCTTCCGGTATAGATCGATATTGGATTCAGCCTATTGAACGCCAAATTAGGATCTGGAACCGAGTTCAACAAGGATCCCGTCATCGAAAAAATAGTTCACGCTCCTTTTCCTCGATTTGTATGTAAAATCCTTAACTCTTTGACATCTGCAAATGAAAAAATAAATAATAATTAATAAAAATTTAAAAAAAAAAAATGAAGATAAACTGATTACGTCATTTCATTAGCAATTGGCATTGACTTAGAACTACCATTATCAGAGTAACCTAAAAAATTCTATTTTGCTAAACCTCAATCTCTCCTTCACCACATCATTGAAAATATTTGCATGAACCTGAATGTTTCGAGCTTGATGTATACACAGGTATAACTCATAAATATACAGGTTTATGAAATTTCTCGCAAAAGATATCTTTGATATTGGTGGTACTGTTGGAATAAGGAAATAACAGTAAAGTACATTGTACAACAACTGATTTTATATAACAAAATCTTCAATCATTATTATAGAAACTTATTTCTATGCAATAAACAAATATCTAATGCCAATCTCTATATAATGTTTTGTTCCGGTTCAAAATTAGCATATCTTTTGAAAACCCTTTACCATCCAGAGACACTTACGCAATCGACTTTAATGAATCAAGACACATTCCTGATTCTTTCTCATTGTTGAACTCGTGTAGTTAAATATATACTTACTTCGCTGGGAGTTTGAAATCCCCACCAACTTCAACATGCCAAGCTCCTGGCCTGAGGCGAGGACTGTATCGCAATGTTGGAGTAGGCGTTTGCCCTAAAATAATTTTTTTATTAAATGGTTAAAAATAAAAATGTTTATTTTTGATAAAGTATATTCTTTACTTTCCGTTTTTTTGTCTAAACTTCATTAGTTCCATTATTTATCCAAATTTCGAAAAAAAAAAGGTTGTCATTTGTATGAGCCAATCAGATGCAGCGTTACAAATGGCGACGAAAATTTACAGCAAATTGATATAAACATAATATCGAAGTATTAAGAAATATATCTGAATTTTATGAATATGATTTAACACCTTATCACCGAATTATTCAATATCAGACGTACCGTCGAGTGTTTCTACCCGTAACTTTACTATGACGTCATGGTACAAAGTTACCAGGTGTCAGGTTTTGTAGTTTTGATGTAGCCGACAAAAAGCGGTAGATTTTACCGGACTCGATATCAGGAGTGCCTATAAGATACCCCGAGTCCCTGCCCAATTCGGCGGATCTGACAAATGGTAAAAGAAACATAAAAAAATATTTACTTTACCATAAATTTATCACATATATCAACACCAAAAACGAACACCATTTTGACAGGAATTAGTAAAATCAGTTAGAAACATTTTCCAGTAGGTGAAATCTAAGAAAGGCGTTTTTCAATTCTGCATAAGTAATCTCAATATCCTGAAAATAATACTTGATTTACACTATACACTCCCAGTGATGTTGGACACTCTGAGCCCCGCCACGTTTCTCCGTAGTACTTATGGCCCAGGAACATCCTGATTTACTCCAGTGGGACCCTAGGGCACCCGCCTCGAAATCTCCATTCCCCAGCAAGTTAGTGCAAACTACGGTCGGGAGAAAAACCCCTATTAAGAGAGATTATGGGTTAGAAAATACATTATACGTCTTGTCTTGTTGTCACCACTAACTCCACAAATCTCCGTATATTTTCGCGTAACAAGATATAGATTCTTTGATTTTGACGTCAACATTCCTTATCCTAATGTATTTCAACAGGATTCGTCGGTCAATTCATTCGGTCATTACGGTCAATACTTAACTATAAAGTAAAAACATCTAACAAAGGATCTGATTCAAATGTAAGACAATATACCTCGAGGGTACAGGAATCTAAGTGGAGCGTAAATAGATAAACAAAGTCCCATTAGGATAATGTGAATCACGAAACTCTCTTGTGTGTTTCACGACCCCACTACACAGGCAAATTATTACACGTGAGTTTACGTGAACAAGGGCAAAAACGTGAATTTTCACGTGTAAATGTTTTCCATACATTTAATGTGAAATTGTACATGAATTTCATGTGATTTTTTCACGTAATTCACATGAAATGCAATGAAATTCGCGTTGGCACCACGAAGAAAGCTATTCTGTAAATTTCATTGAAATTCAAGTGAAAGGCCCTTTACGTGAAATTCACGTGAAGCATATTACCTGTGTACATTGTTGAACAAAAAATATGATTAAAGCTGACAATGCAATTAAAAAACATGCATTGAAATTAAAAAAAATATTAACGAAAATATTTTTTTTCAAAAATTGTTCTGAGACATCCCCCTAGTTATGACAGTGTGGTATCTTAAGGAAAGTGGCAGCCATTTTTTCTTTTGCTCTGCTTAGTAACCTTCAGCTGGCCAAGCCCCCTATATAAAAGCACGGGACACCTTGACCACACGTGTATCATTCTTAAACATTATCTTGTCTCAGATAGCACATGCCGGGGCCGATATTGCCAAATCACAATGTCCAAATTGAAAATAAAACACTAGGCACTCACCTGACAATATTCATTGAAGTAATATAATGAATGGTGTCAGCTAATAATCCCAACATATGTCCAATACGAACTAATAAAACACTTCAATATACACTAGTTTTTACACGTACATGTTACCAACGACAGCGTGTGTGTCCTTGCTAGTTGTCGCTTCGTTCGGGCAGGTACATAGTCCACGTGTATATGGTCAGTGAGGAGTGCGTCGGGTACGATGAATACGTGGAGATATTGTGGACGGATTATTTTTGGATTTTCTATTCACTTGCGTAGGGAATTTTATTTTTGGAACAACATCTAAATGACAACTTAGAGGAGTTGACATGTTTTCTGCTAAAAAAGTCCCATATAGTTTTACAGGTGAGGGTTTTGTTTACCTATTTGTAGGTGATATAACCTGTGGACTGCTAGGTGTATAGGTACATGAATGAGCGCACGTGTGTCGATTCACGCGCTTTATATAGGGGTCGGTGAGTCGTCGGAATGTAAAACAAAAATGGCTGTCCTCAACCGGGGAATGTCTCATAAACGATTCTTGGAAAAACGAGTATACTTATTTAAAAAAAAAAAATCATGTTAATAATTTTAATTTGCATTGTCAGCTTTAACATTCAAATGTCTGAATTGAAAGCATAAGAACAAAAAAATGCATTATATCTGTACAAATCTATTTTCAACGGTTATTAGCTATAGGCCGTCACCGGAAAACATAAGACGACCCGCGTAATAGAAATTGATATATTTTTATTGTTCAGGAAGCAATTATTATTATGATTATTACCTTTATTTCCTCCAATATTGAAGAGTTTACAGAAAACAATAAATAGATAAATAAATAAATAACCATTCTAACATACACACGTTACACACATATATACATATCTATCAATACAAGAAAATACAATTAGTAGAAAGGAAAATATATTCGACTACATTTCGCCATTCATCTAATACAAGGGCCCTAGGAAAACCTACATATCAAAATTGAAAAAGATCCCTTTAGTAATTTCTGAGAAATAGCGGTAACAAGAATTGTTAACGGACGGACGGTCGGACGGACGAACGGAAGGATGGAAGGACGGACGGACCACGGACGAAATGCGTTTTGAATAGCTCACTACCTGATGATGGTGGGCTAAAAATATGCTACAGATCTCCGCTTAAGGTATCAAATTTAATATATAACTAAATCATAAATAAACAAAAAAAAACAAAAAAACTAATATTATTTCCCATGATGCAGACAGCTGATTACTTTTCTCATAGGCATAGGGATCACTAATGTAAAATAAATTTCATTGTAGGTGGCGCAACAGGAGTAATGTAAGGAAATGAAATCGAAGATTTCTGACAGACGCATAAAGGACTTCCTTATAAAGGTTTTATTATTCGATTGGATTTTGAAATTGAAATGATGGGTCTGATATTGATGACAAATGTGTTTGGAACTCTATATGTAAATTATTCCTCATTAAACAAAAATATACTAATAAAAATTGAATAATTTGTTCCTCGTTAAACAAAAATAAATAAATAATTACTGATTTAAAAAAAGAGTATCGTTTATGATGAGAAAAACGGATCGTATTGTATAGTGATAAAATGATATTTCATATGTTTTTTCATATTAGGTTATTTCTAATGGGGGTGGCAGTTAGATTTTTTATAAGAAGGATATGAAGGAAGATTTTAGTGTCTGAGATAGCCCTGATTAAGAATTGATCGTGAGATAATGTATAGCACATGGTCCCCGGGCGAAGGTCGGTACTTTTTCTGTAAGAACCCTGGGTTTCTATTTTAAGGAGCAATCTAGGTCACTAGTTATTCAAAGTTCCGTCCGTTAGATTTTGTTCAGCAATGCATAAACCTAAATATACTTTCCACGTTTAACAAAAATAAATTAATAAAATTAATAATAATTAGATAATCAGAATTAATAATAAATTAATAAAAGGTTTGAGCTACATCCGATATAAAAAGTGGTTATCTCTATGACGTTTGAAAGGTGATCTTCCTCATACTTACGTTCTGTTCTTATACAGCTATAAGTATTTTACTTACCTTTCCTCGGTTGGATGGTTGTTGGTCCAAAACGTCATAATAAAAGTCAATGTAGTTCTAGCGCAAAAAAAGTTAAATGCCTAAAAATGTATTTTGGAAATGTTAAAAATGTTAGGTATATACAAAATATACAAAATTCATGGATGTGTGAACTAGAACTTTCCCCAATACAACTCCATTTTACAGTTATCCTTTTTATACAGATGTAAACATTTAGTATCAGTTGAGATGAACGTTTAGTAAATACCCATGTTAAAAAATATGAACAGTTTCAACTTTGTGAAAGGATGAAAGCTGATAAAGATTTTTCTCGTTTTTCTCTCATACATGAAAGAATAGAACCATATGCGATATGGAAACTGGCTTTACGTTTTCCACAGTATATTTCATGCATTAAACGAATTGTTAAAATATCCTTTTTATACAGATGTAAACATTTAGCATCAGTTGAGCTGACGTATGGTATTTAACGCTACATAACACACATAGAACAGTTTTTAATTTTTAAATGTAAATTTAAAAAGCGTTTGCACAAGTTAATAGTTAATCTTAAATACTACAGTTACTATTGCTTCCTGAACAATAAAAAAATATCAATTTCTATTACCCGGGTCGCCTTATGTTTTCCGGTGACGGCCTATAGCTAATACCTGCGTAGTAGTTGACTATGACTGCGCGACGCGTCAAAACAGATAAATGAATCTTCATTGTTAAACTATATTTGCACAGAAATAATGCATTGTTTTGTTCTTATGTTTTCAATTAAGACATTTAAATGTTAATCATATTTTTTCAACAATGTATCACAGGTAATATTTCTTCACGTAAATTTCACGTAAAGGCCCTTTCATTTGAATTTCAAGTGAAATTTATATGAATACTTTCTTCGTGTGTCACGCGAATTTCATGTGCATTTCATGTGAATTTAACGTGAAAAAATCACATGAAATTCATGTAAATTTCACATTAAATGTATGGAAAAACATTTACACGTGAAATTCACGTTTTTGCCCCTGTTCACGTGAAACTCACGTGTAATAATTTGCCTGTGTAGTGGGTCGTGACCACACAAGAGACTTTCGTGATTCACATTATCCTAATGGGACTTGTTATCTATTTACGCCCACTTAGATTCCTGTACCCTCGAGGTATATTGTCTACATTTGAATCAGATCCATTGTTAGATGTTTTTACTTTATAGTAGTATTGACCTGTAATGACGAATGAACTTGACCGACGAATCCTGTTAATACATTAGGATAAGGAATGTTGACGTCAAATCAAAGATCTATATCTTGTTATGCGAAAATATACGGAGATATTGTGGAGTAGTGGTGACAACAGACAAGACGTATAATGTATTTTCTAACCCATATCCTCTTAATAGGGGCTTTTCTCCCGACCGTAGTTTGCACTAACTTGCTAGGGAATGGAGATTTCGAGGCGGGTGCCCTAGGGTCTCACTGGAGTAAATCAGGATGTTCCTGGGCCATAAGTACTACGGAGAAACGTGGCGGGGCTCAGAGTGTCCACATCACTGGGAGGTATAGTGTAAATCAATTATTATTTTCAGATATTGAGATTACTTATGCAGAATTGAAAACGCCTTTCTTAGATTTCACCTACTGGGAAAATGTTCTAAACTGATTTTACTAATTCCTGTCAAAATGGTGTCGTTTTTGGTGTTGATATATGTGATAAATTTATGGTAAAGTAAATATTTTTTTATGTTTCTTTTACCATTTGTCAGATCCGCGAATTGGGCAGGACTCGGGTATCTTATAGGCACTCCTGATATCGAGTCCGGTAAAATCTACGCTTTTGTCGGCTACATCAAACTACAAAACCTGACACCTGGTAACTTGTACCATGACGTCATAGTAAAGTTACGGGTAGAAACACTCGACGGTACGTCTGATATTGAATAATTCGGTGATAAGTGTTAAAAATCATATTCATAAAATTCAGATATATTTCTTAAATACTTCGATATTTATGTTTATATCATTTGCTGTAATCTCGTCGCCATTTGTAACGCTGCATCTGATTGGCTCATACAATGACAACCTTTTTTTTTTCGAAATTTGGATAAATAATGGAACTATTGAAGTTATAGACAAAAAACGGAAGTAAAGAATATACTTTATCAAAATAAACATTTTATTTTTTAACCAATTTAATAAAAAATTATTTCAGGGGCAAACGCCTACTCCAACATTGCGATACATCCTCGCCTCAGGCCAGGAGCTTGGCATGAAGTTGGTGGGGATTTCAAACTCCCAGCGAGTAAGTATATATTTAACTACACGAGTTCACAATGAGAAAGAAATCAGGATGTGTCTTGATTCATAAAGTCGATTGCGTAAGTGTCTCTGGGATGGTAAAGGGTTTTAAAAGATATGCTAATTTTGAACGGAACATCATTATATAGAGAATTGGCATTAGATATTGTTTATTGCATAGAAATAAGTTTCTATAATAATATTGGAAGATTTTGTTATATAAAATCAGTTGTTGTACAATGTACATTTTTACTTATTTCCTCATTACAACAGTACACCAATATCAAATATCTTTTGCGAAATTTCATAACCTGTACTATATATGAGTTAATACCAAGTGTATACATCAAGCTCGAAACATTCAGGTTCATGCAAATATTTCAAATGATTGTGAAGGAGAGATTGAGGTTTACAAAATAGAAATTTTTAGGTTACTCTGATAATGGTATTCTAGTCAATGCCAATTGTAATGAAATGACGTAATCATTTATCTTCATTTTTTTTTTTAAATTTTTATTATTATTATTTAATTTTTTCATTTGCAGATGTCAAAGAGATTAAGATTTACATACAAATCGAGGAAAAGGACGTGAACTATTTTTTCGATGACGGGAGCCTTGTTGAACTCGTTCCAGATCCTAATTGGCGTTCAAAGGCTGAATCCAATATCGATCTATACCGGAAGGCCACACTAAACATACTGTAGGATCAAATTCCCCTTCCGGCGATGCACAATAAAATCATCTTGATATTAAATTTGTCATAAATACCTCCGCATTGAAACACTTAAAGAATTTTTCATTCAATCAAATTTTATTTCAACAAAGAAAATTAATTGAACACTTTTATTATCAATATCGTCAAAATAAATTAGGTAAATTCCCGGTATCTATACAAAAAGTTAAAAGTTTTGTTAAACGTTAGAAAACCGTCTCGGCTAAGACAATAAAACTATATAAATAACTATTGCCGATTGAGGTTTAAGATAAGATAGCATCTAAATGATGTATGGATTTTTACGTGTTAATGGTATAAAATAGGTCAGACATTTGGCATTTAAATTGACCTTATAGCACTATACAATACATTTAAATCTCTTAATCTTAGTCCAGGCAATATCCAGCTAATGCATTTTTATGTTCACGGAAAGCGGTAACAACTGTTTCTCCTTTTTGTTTCTAGAGTACGAAAGGTCAAAGGAATCAAATTAAAGACCTTTACAATCGAGGTGGGTATGTTAACAACATTTAATTTGTATAAATAGAGAATATTCATTATTTATTATTATTCATCTTAATTATAAATAACAATTATGTCTCATTGAGTGAAGTGGAATTTGTTTTTATGTATATCACGAATGTGAAAAATAAAACATTCAACCTCACGAGATAAAATGAACTGTTATTCATCTAGAAATAAGAAATATTCTGTTCATAATATACAACCATTTTACGTCTCCTTCCTAGGTCTGGTTTCCTTCCTATGCTTACTGGTACTAGTATATGATTGTATTTCAATCTGCTGTGATACCGCCTTGAATTATTTGCCTTTTACTAATCTAGTTTACACACAAATGCAACACATTTATGCTCCAATTAAAAGTGGAAAAAAACCTTACCAACTGGAATGCATCTTTTTGATTCGATTACAAATACAAAAAAATACAGAAACTGTTAGAATAGCGTCCCAATAGACCTGATAAAATTATACTGCTGCATTGATCTTAAAGGCCCACTACCTTTCCGGAGCAAAATTTAAATGTTTCTTAAAAACATAAATAACATAAGAAAATATATATCGATGGCCAAATATCAGGTTACAACACCAAACATATGCAAGATTTCCTGCGTAATATATAACAGGGGAGAGTCATTTCGCTGTTTTGCCGTCTGGCGCAGTGATAGTCAACTACCGAGTGGTATTTAGAACGACGGCTGGGAAACATAATACGACCCGCTTTATGAAAATTAACATTTTATTTGTTTTAATTAAATTGTCCAGAAGATGATGATAAGTGTAGTATTAACGTTAAGTTAATAACTTCTGCGACTGTACAAAATTATCGATCTCGTTTTACATTCACATTTTAGAAATTAAAAGCCGTTTCGGAAAGGTATTTGGCCTTTAAAGTGAATAGTCGGGCAAAGAAACCAGTCTAAATGCGTTCATTGGCCTTCCAAAAGTTCTCACATATTAATACGACGGTCAAGTTCTGCTTACATTTCCCAGTTCTGACCATTGAAATAAATAAAAGTTGAAGCATTGAAAGCGAGGCTGCGTGGAAATGTAACCACCGACATAGGCAGCCGGGAGGACGTTTTAGGATTCCCATACTTAAAATTAAGTTCTTCGTACGCAGACAGATTTTGACGAGAGATATTCTATTTCTATTTCATAAGAAATCATACTGGATACATTCACACCATTTTTACCGACTTTAGCCATCCTTGCCCGACTGTTCACTTTAAACAAAACGTTGATCATTTGGTTTTGTTTAATCATTATTTTTTTATTTATCTATTTATTTTTATTTTTGTGTGTGTGTGGGTTGGGGGTGTGGGTGATGGAAGACTGTTGCATGATCTTGAAATTGATTTATTACACAAACTGAAGTAAATAAACTTGATTTTCAAAATTTATTAAAAACGATCACAATTTGTGTTCAGGTTGAGCAAAAGCGAAGTGAATTTGCACATGGCACAGCGGTGAAAGCTAAACTATGGACCAACTCAAGCTATTCTTTCTACAACGATTTCGTATACAACACCTTAAAACCAGAATGGGCCGTATTGGCGAACACACTCAAGTGGAAAGGCATGAGATGGACAGAGGTATTATAAAAAGAAGATAAACGACAACATTTTTACTATGTGTCTGTCTTTCAGAACTCTTCCATTTATTTGTATTTTACTTATTTTGACTTATTTTGATTTATTCAATATCGATTTATCTATTCGTTAGTAACATATCGATTCTTAATTTAGTTGGAGGTTTTAAGACTCTGTTTAAACTATAAAAATAAATACGATAACTTATGTACCGAAACTCAATAAACTGAAATGTTATTTTGCCCAAATTTACAAAAAACACAACAATTTCCGAGTCAACAGTAATACCAAAGGTTAGGCTTGATGCCTACACTTTTTATCAACTTATTTATGTTCAAGTACACCTAAGAAGTGATAAATGGTCATACAAAATATCACTAGTTCAAACAGGATCTTTAACCTTAAAACGCACGTGTACCTATTCAATGCCTTAGCAATGTTGCAGCATGCACAATATAAAATGTAAAGTCGCGTGCAATACCTGGACGATTTGATTGGCACTTTTAATATCCCTTCACTTAAAAAACGAAGCATTTATCGGTGATTAAAACGAATTAAAATGATATCCTGGTGCCCAATATATAGAACATTTTCATCATTTTTAATAGATAATCAAAACGCCTTTATAAACAACAATAAATCCCTGTTGACAAAAGTTATGAGAACCACAATAGGAAGATTTTGTACTTACATTTTTTCTTATATTTCGACAGGATAATTTAAGATTTGATGAAGCTAATGCCACTATCAATGACCTGCGTGATCATGGGTAAGTATTACTTTGCGTAGTGCAGAGTTATCTCCCTCGCAAGTAGGTATCGATTGTGACATCATTACTTTTTTAGCAAATAAAATGCGTCATTATCTCTGACATATATGACGATTCATTCATAAAAACGTGACGTTATAATCAGTACCGAGCCGCAAGGGCAACTACCCCTGTAATACACAGACAGAGAATAATGCATGCTGCATTATTTCGATAAACTAAATATAGAATGGGCATAAATTACTGTGTGAATGCAGCTTTAAACAGACACAACTACATCTTATTAAAATAACTCTATTTATTATTATATATTGTGACATACCACATAAATCTTATTAAGAATTTTTTGTCCAAATTCCGTACACAAAGTATTTTGCGAATATCGGATAACCAAATAGTCACCGACTCACCTAATTCGGATCATAGAATATATTAAAACTAACGCCCGTCTGTACAAAAAATGCAGTTTACATAGCAGTAAACAACGAAAAATAAAAGGCTTAATTTCAAAAGGAAATATAAATTCAGTCCATATTATCTATTTCTTTTTGTTGTCATGGAAACGGGCTTTATTAGAATTGTTTATTTCTCAATATATAACTGTGTACCACTATTTGTATCAGTGTTTCCTACGAAAATCCTGATATTTCAAATTATGTTGTAGATTGTCAATTCGAGGCCACAACATATTCTGGGGTGTACAGCGCCATGTTCCTGATTGGGTACAGAGCATCACTGACCCAGCTGAAATGTTGATCAAGATCAAGGAGAGAATCAGTGAAGCTGTAGCACTCACCAAAGGGAGGTAATTAAAATCTAAATTTAGATATTGATATAAGATACTACACGTGATATAGTTATCTGTACCATGACATTATTTATTATTCAAGTACATTTATATGTACAGTCGAGACTGTCTTAGCGACTTCATGTATATAGTGACTCTCTGTCTTATGTGACCTTTCTTGAGACACCCCACAACGTAATTTACTATATAATTGGTCTGTTTTCAGCGACTGTATTTTGTAATGTTGAGCTAAGGGACGACACGTGGATCCGCAATGTCATTTTATCTGCTACTTAATTACTTATTTTCTTCAGACTTAAGCATTGGGATGTCAACAACGAGGCTCTTCACGACGACTTTTACGAAAGGAAGACCGGAAATGTCGATATCACCATGGATATGTTCCGGGATGTGAACACGGCCGATCCGGATGTTAAACTGTTCCTTAACGACTTTGCTGTCGTCAACAGGGGTGTTTACACAACCGTATGCCTTTAATTTATTATTATGACGTTGATTTAAACATATTTTATTATCATATACAATAAAATTGGGCACAAGGTTTTCAATTTATATAAAGCCTTCTCCCGACAGATTTTTAATTACCAATAAGTTATTGTTGCATAACCGTAACATTCAACAAGTGTGATACTAAATATGAAATATTGTAAATATGGACATATTCCACCTTTGCATATTACAGAGTTAGTTCCATTGTGTGTAGATATCGATTGTTACGTCATTATTTTGTGAGTGCAATTCACGTCGTTTTCTCCAAAACGTATAACGTTACGCTCGCAAACACATGCGTCACAATCAATATCTACCCACAAGTACAGATAACTCTGTGATATGCAAATTCGGAATAGGAGATTGCAGAAAAACTTGCACAAACCATGTATTCATTTCAACAATGACGATTTGTTTCATTTTAAACTAAGGAGAAGCGTAAGAAGAGGTTATAATATACGTGTTATATCATTTATATTTTTATCATATTTCCCTAACAAATGACAAAGCAATTTCACTCAATTTTTATTTATTTTTATTGTTGTAATGTTTTCTTCATCAGGCAATAAAAAACCAAGCAAAGAGTTTTGTAGATAACCAAGTACCCATTCATGGTATTGGAGTTCAAAGCCATTTCAATCCAATAGAAATAGATATGACACAACTAAAGGTACGGTTCACAATTTCTGATGAAAGTACTTGAGACTTCTTATTTTTTCAAAGTAATATATCCTGTTAAATTTAAATTGCTGAGTGAGTTTGCGACCCGCATTTTGATCCTATTCGTACACAAATTGTACTGAATATCTTCTCATTATGCATAATGAGAATATATTCAGCAAAATTTACAGTAAGAATAGGACTAGATTTCGGGTCGCAAATTCACTCAGCAATTTCACTTTGACAGGATAATTTACTATGAAAAAAATATGTTTATGTTTTATTTATGCGCTGAAATAAATTACACTTCGTTAAAACAGCAATAACGGCAAATGTACAAATTCGACTTTGCGCCAACTTATTGAAAGTCGATTTTACTCTAATAAAGTTGTACCATGATATATGTAAGTCATAAGAGGAACCAACTACATCTCTACTGGTTACCACCAATAGAAAAATAAAGTAATTTTGGGAATACGAATATATTTCAAAAAATATTTTTGATTCGTGTACAACAAAATATTGTGTATGGTCTTTAATAGGGGAATCATCTTTCTTATTCGTGGGCAATATATATTATTCTTTGTGTATGTGCTAATCTTCTTTGAGGCTATGATTTTTTTTTCACTCTTGTTATAGTACCGTTTGGATAAAGTAGCCGAGGCTGGACCTTCGATATGGGTGACTGAACTCTCAATCAGAGGAACAAACAACACAGCTAAGGCTATATCAATGGAGGACGCCATGACGATGTACTTTGGTCACGAGAAGGTTCAGGGCATCATTATTTGGGGATTCTGGGGTCCCGCTATCCAGTGGCCTGAGGATACGTTGACTACGGATGCCATACCTATTGTTGTGAGTAGAAAACCGTATAAGACCTCAAAAGACTTCCAGACAGATAATGATGTCGTCTTTAGAGCTACCATTGATACCTATCAAAATTGAGCAAAATATCAACAATTCACGCCAAAGATTATTTACACTTGTATATAAATTGAATATCTCTTACTTACGAGGCAATGTATAAAAGATTTAAGTCAAAGTCATATACCATTAGCGGTACATACTACTTATGGCGGAATCTTTAAAGGAAAATTTCACAGCAATTCTACACATCGTGAAATTAATGCGTTGTGAGCGGTATGGTAGATACTATTAACGATTGTTATGTTTGTTTTGAGAATATATGATATAAACTTGCATCTGTAAACGTTAAATAATTGGAATCCTAAAAAGAAATTGCAGGTGACCCCAAGAGGGGTCTAATTAGGCACACATCAGGACCATTTCGTAGCCTGGAGGCCCTACCCATAATTCCTAGCCGCTAGTAATTTTGGGTAGGGCCTCCAGGCTAGACCATTTCGCACCTGGCCGGTAAGCTTTATAGACCGAGTACGTAATATATATAATAGTTTGTAAAATATCCATTACTCTTAAATCCCTTTGTGGGTTTTTTCAGTTCAATGAGGCCGGGGAGAAATACGTGGAACTTGTAAACAGCAAATGGAGAACAAACTGGGATGGTAGATTGAAAACGTACAAAAACAGGCGATATTTCAAGGGCGACTACTGTGTAAAAGTAAAGAAGGACGGGGTAACGCTGAAAACCATTAATTTCTCTTTACTGAAGGACAGGAAGCTGAAACTGAAAATCAAGGGCACAAGTACGTTAGATGAATAATAGCATAAACAATACTAAGCGTGCGTTCCTTTTGCAGATTCGTACCAGTTGTACTGAATTGATACGTAACCTCCCTAATGGAACGCGTATGGGTTTTTCCCAATATGGCGGCACCCGTTTGAAAGAAACACTTTGAATAATTTTAAAGACTAGTTATTTTCTTTCTTTATAGCATTACAGATATAAAAGCAATACCTAAAACGTTTCAAAATGGATTGAAAAAAAAAGATAATAAATTTCAATTGATATAAATCTATAACGTTTTTCAATGGAAAGACTATTTCGACATTATGACAAATAAAATACATCAGCAACTTGGATCCAAGTGGTTCACTTCAAGAAACGAACCTTTTGTACCAGTTTGGTTGGGCTGGGACATAGAATTTCATTTGATATACAACAGATCCGTACCGATTCAAATGGTACGAACCCGCAAATGGAACGCACAGTCTATAAATATAATATTTAAAAGCAGTAGTTGTGATCGATAAAAGAAACACATCTTATCACATAATTGACCGACGGCCCTAATATATAATGCTTTAATATAATTGTGACGTCATAAATACCATTAAACGTCATTATTAAACAACCGAACATTAGCGATTATAACACTTCAGCGCTCTTCTGGCTGGAGCTTCTAGGATTGAATACGATATTATAGCAATACATGTGCACTGTAATTACATTATTTGTATGGCTTTGGTATAGTAAGTCTTAAATCCGTCAAAATACGTACGCTTACAATACATTTGTGACGTCATCTCATTGTTGAAAGAAAGGCAATGTTCCATCATGGCAAGATTTTGCCTGACGTATGAAAAACCAATAATGATTGGTTTTATTCCTTTATGTGCAAGTCAACTGATAAATCGTTTTTTTTGCATTCATGAACTTTGTTAAACTTAACTCAAGACGGAACTCCCTTAAATGTTTATAAGGCAATACCATGTCGTTAGCACATATAGTCAAATGTAAGATATTCTATATTAAAATAAAATATCATATTACAGCGTTGGTAAACGTATAATGTCCTAATTAAGTGGTTAATCATCGCAAACAAAATCATGTCACGGTTGGCTGAATCTTATACAAACGCATATAAATAGCAAAAAAATGAAAAATATTTCATTATATAAATATAAAATCTTAACATTGCGCAAAAGGTGAAGATCGAAAACCAATTCAATAAGCATTTAAATACTGTCTCTGAAATTATCTTAATTTTGTTAATTTCGGTCATAAAATTGATGTTATTATCTTTTTGCAGACGACAAACCAACGGTTGCAGTGCGACTCTCCAAATAAAAGTGTCACTCGTCTGAGTTATATATGGCGACAGAACGCGGCAACTAGGAGACAAAATAGGTTTTACTTTCGAATTTATCACAATAAATGAAAATGATCAAATAAAAATGCGTTCTTCTTCTATCTATAAGAAATCAACATGTTTTTTATATCTACTCAGATCTTTTTTTTTAATTTTAATTTTTTACTTTTTTTTTTTTTAATGAGCAACCTTGTTAGACTTTCCGGTCAATGCACTAGTTTTTCTAAGCTTTTTTTAAAGCACCCATTTACAATTTTATGTTGTTTGTTTTTTCAAATCCTTAAAAACTTTGAAATGTGAGGTTACACAGAGCAGCAAAAACGAAAACGAAGCTCATGTTATATAGATTTAAGTTGAAATCGGATCAAATCATGACCATATAAATTGAAAATAGTCTCATGCTGTATGATAATATGAAACTTTCTTTGTCTATGATCGTCTAGCTCTCAGGCATGATAAGTTATCGCTTAACGAATATCAAAACAAAAATTGGTAATGAAAGCTAGATTTGCTAGAGAATATTTAGGTAAACGTCAACCAGAAACCACAAACTATCTACTTCACTAACATGATCCCTCAAACAAATGGTATGCTTGTCATTATAGTTTCCTATGTAACGAACTGTATATAAAAAGGGAAAAATTAACTTCTTCAATTGATTCAATCATAACAAGCATTTTCATTGGTTGATTGAAACGTCGTTTCTGATAGGCTGAAACAATGGCGCAGGGATTTCATAGACAAAATAGTCCCTAAGAATTATGTTGGTTTAGATTGAATTATAGGCGTTAACCTGAATAGGTTTTTAGGTTATGGAGCGATAACATAAAGTACAGAGTGTACTCTCATCATAGCCGCCTTCGTGGTTGTTAATTTAGAGTATTTAGAGTCATTGTTTCAGTCAATTATCTAATTACTAAATTATCACGACAGAACAATGGTGGTGGTAGAAGAAATACTTCCTGCTGGAGTAACATGAAGATGATTAACTTACTAATTTTACAATTGTATTAAAATAGCTTATCAGTTTAGTTCAGTTCTTCATACCCTTAAACCACACGGTTTATCAGTACACTTATGCAATGTATGAATTGGCCGTGGGACATTGAAGATCTCCACATGATATAGTCTGATAGTTCTACACAAAGGCATGTTACATATATGAAGACCATCGGTCAAGTAGCCTAGGTCCCTATAGCATAGCACATGTATATATTAAATTGTTTGCCCATGTTCATATCTAGGATTGTGACAGATTGTGACAGATGTCATGTATATAGTTACTGAAAAATATGAAAGAGTATTGCAAAAGTACAATACCAACTATGAAGTTCGCCAGTACAACAACACTGAATGGATCTTTAAACATTGTCCACACAATGTCTGCCTCCAGACATATAACTTGTGATGATTATCCGTGGAGTATCGTGGACGACATAACGTATAAATCATCATGATAAACATTAGGATATTCGCTGTCTTTAACATGATCACGTTTTAATCAATTGCTAGATTATCCGGTTAGAACTCGGGGCAACCGCCCTCCCACCCAATCTGATTAAAACAAGCTCTTTATAGTGTAAGCGTAAGCGCATTGAAGAGCTGGTTTTAATCAGATTGTTTATCAGGTTTTCTCAGATCTTTATAGCGTAAGCGTATTGAAGAGCTGGTTTTAATCAGATTGTTCCCTGGGCCTTTTGGTTCTTGAGAAAACGTCGTTTACAAGATTTTAGCCTCTTTGACCCCTGTGACCTTGAATGAAGGTCAAAGACATTCATTTGAACAAACTTGGTAGCTCTTCATCTCAGCATGCTACAGGCCGAATATTAGTACCCTATGACTTTCGATTATTGAGAAGAAGTCATTTGAATGAAAAGTTTACACAGGGCGCATATACTTGGTGCACGAGGGACGATGCATGATGACAATAGGGACAGATGACCTAATCAACTCTCAAACTTTAAACAAATTTGGTCAAGTCAAGTGCCATTTGGAACCACAAGGTTCTTTATAAGTGTGACAGAAAGAGATAAACTGTTTAACAGTCCTTTTACGTTTCTCAACGTTTACACAATATTCACCAAAGTGTACTTTAACAATTCTACTGGTTATTGTCTCCGACAATCTTTTCATGTATTTTTACGTGTATATTTTTTATCCCAAGACATACGTTTTATCAGAAACTTCCTGGGTTTAATCATAGAGGTCATCCCGCAGATATGAGAGACAAAACATATTTCTTGCTACGTTTGCTAGTTAATCAATTCGACTTTGTTTAAATAAGTAAATAATTTGACTCACTCTACCACCTGGTGTTCCGTAAGGTTTATCGAGACCTGCCTACCTAATTTGGTTGTGAAGTGTAGTTCGTCGTGTAAAAGTGTAGTTTTCGAAGAAAAGGTGTAGTTTTCCATATGTTTATATGACAAAGATTTTGAGAACAAATAACAATCATTTGCAGTGTTATAAAACTATAATATTTAATTCACAAAGATGTTTGATTTACTTTAAGTAAGAATCGGAAATAAATGTCGATCAATTTTAATACGAAAAACATTTTGGAAATTTTATACAAATATTGCATCTGAAGGAAATTCATATTTCATTTCTCACAGATTATTTTTATCTATACTTTTAGTAATACATGTAGTGCATTGAGAATACAAATTTATATCTAGAAAATGATGACTGTTTAGTCTGAATATAATTTTGTTATTTGACAATACAGTATATAAACAAATTAAATTGCTTAATGGTCTAGGCTTAATTCCACTCACCGTTGGTTCTTTTGCTTTCACACAGAATAATTTTATTGAGGTGTTTAAGTCAAAGAAATATTGATATATGCAGAATAGCACCAGCCACCTGGTGAATGAATCAAAACAACGATTGAAGCATCATAAGGTATCGTTTTAATATGTGCATAAGAGTAAATCAACAACCACAAATTATGATAAATCTTCATAAATCAATAGTTTTTTACATACAATTGTATATCAACTTCTCCCGACAAACCATTCCTACAGTCAGTATATAGCACCTCATTATGTCACAAATAGTTTCTCACACAAATGTCAAATTTATATCGTACAGCCTAGGATACACTCATATATATACATGTATGTACATCTTATTTAGTGATGTCCACTGTTTATACTGTGAACCAACTGATTTGCGCGACCATTTCATTTTGTAAATGCATGCATATCAAATATTTCAGTTCCAGTTCTAAATACATTATCCTATAATAAGCCAAGGTCATTTAATATTTGCGTCAACATGAATTGCCCCAGAATAATAATATGAAATTCAACTGCACCTCAAGATATGGCTTAAAAATGGTTTGATTAAAACTATTCTTGCATATTTCTAAGTTACCTCCCTTGCGTATACATGTATCCATTGTGACGTCATTATTTTGTTATCCAAATTCACGTTGTTTTCCGTGAAAAGAAATGATGTCACAAGCAATACCTACCCGCAAGGACAGTTAACTTTGTAATATATAAATACAGAATACTAAGTATGTTTTCTCTATTGTGAAAGATTTAGAAAAGCTTAATGTATAATTATATAGATATCTTGACTGAATTCTACATCTAATTAAACTTAACAGAATGTTATATAACTGTATAGATATGAAATCATGCTGTTCCTTTCGTAAGGCCTTTCTTTTTGAACCACTCATCGCTTTTGTCAGCTGCTATTCCCTGAAATCATAAAAACACATGTTATTACTTTTCATCTGCAATGACAGATCTAGTGTGACAATTATCACAACTCATTTTGCCTCAAAATTCAACTACTAACAAGAGATCCCACGGCGAAACTGATGCCTGCTATTGATAGTTTTTTGGGTCATTTGACCCGAAGAGTCAGGATGACCTATAGTCGTCATGTTTCGTACGTCGTCGTTAACTTTTCACATTTTGAACTTCTTCTCAAGTTCTACCACTGGGATTTAGCTGAAACTTACATGAAATGATCCTGATATGGTCCGGACAAAGTGTTCTTATTTTTCGGGTCGATCAAAAATCCAATATGGCCGCCACAGCCGCCATCTTGAAAACACATTTTGAACTTCTTTTCAAGTTCTACTGGTTCGATTTGGCCGAAACATGCATGAAAAGATCATGACATGGTCCCGACAAAGTGTTGTTATTTTTCGGATTGATCCGAAATCCAAGATGGCCGTCGAAGCCGTCATCTTGAAAACACATTTTTTTTTTTAACTTCTTCTCAAGTTCTTCTGGTGCAATTTGGCTGAAACCTGCATGAAATAATCCTGACATGGTCCCGACAAAGTGTTGTTATTTTTCGGGTTGATCAGAAATCAAAGATGGCCGCCACAGTCGCCATCTTAAAAACACATTTTGAACTTCTTCTCAAGTTCTACCGGTGCGATTTGGCTGAAACATGCATGAAATGATCCTGACATGATCCTGACATGGTCCCGACAAAGTGTTGTTATTTTTTGGGTTGATCCGAAATCCAAGATGGCCGCCACAGCCGCTATCTTGAAAACACATTTTAACTTTGTATGAGAGTTGCATGAAATGATCCTGACATGGTCCCAACAAAGTGTTGTTACATCTATGGTTGATCCCTTATCGAAGATGGCTACCACGTCACTATATCTTATTAACTTCCTATGTGATGTTTGCCAAGGTAGTCAGATGACCGTTAAGGCCCATGGGCCTCTTGTTATATTAAACATATTTGCCAATAGTTCAGAACGGACATATATCTGAATTTCTGCTTAAAAGTGCTTATAGCAAAGCAAAACGGAGAACCTATAAATGCATCTCTTAAAGGTCCACTACCTTTCCGAAACAAAAAATAGGAAAGTTTCTTAAAAACAATATCAACATATTGATGACCTTAGATGAAGCTGTAACACCAAATTAATGTAAGTTTCCCTGTGTAATCTATGTTAACATTGAAGATTTGTTTCGCTTTCACGGGAAACCTAATTTGATTTATTTTAATTAAGATGTTCAGAAGGTGATGATACGTGTAGTATTAATGGTAAGCTAATAACAATAAGGACTCTACAAAATTATCATTCTCGTTTTACATTTCTATATTAAAAAACAACAGTCGTTTCAGAAAGGTAGCAGGCAGAACTAGCAGAAATAATGTTTAAAGTTGTCGAAAATGTTTCTGGTTGGCAATATTGCCAATCCTAAAATGATTATGTACGCTAGTGCTCAAAATAAAACCTACATGTCCTTTCGACGGCCGGCAGGATTCGAACTTGACTCAATTTTGATGGTAGGTTATAACAAATGCCATCTATGAAAGCAGTTTGCATCAAGATTTCGGTTTGATGCCATTATCACGACGATAACAAACAGTTCACACTACAAACAAGCAAAAACAGTCACCGGAAGCCCTCTAAAGGTCACCACGCACGGGTCATGGGAGGCAGAAACCTGCGCGTGGGACTTGTTTTTTTTTTTTTTTTTTTTTTTTTTTTTTTTTTTTATCGGTGCTATTTCCCCTTCCCTTTCCCTTTCTCTCTATTTTCTCTTATTTTGATATCTCTTCTATCGTTTAAGACCATCTGCATGTCTGTATCTTGATAATTAAGCTCACAACAACAGGTTTCCGGGCACACACTAAAATCCGGATTTCAGACCTCAATTTTTGACTTATTTGGGCATTTTCAAAGGTGATTTGTGACGTCACTAATGCAATGACCGAATCGATATTGACATGCTACATAGGAATGAACATCTCCTTTTCAAAAAACTAGTATTTAGTTTTCAACGGTCTCAGTGGGGCTCCAGAAGGGTGCATGAAATGGGGCAAATGAATAATTACGCATAAATACGTTACGGCCGTCCAAAGCATATAGTGATGTCCGGAATATGGAAAATCTCCCGGTTTTCGAGTCGAAATCATAATAAACCACTGTGTAGGCACATTTTATGAAATAAAAATAGGTTTCTAGCTGATTTTGAGTTTTTCTGTATATCCTTTCGACGGCTGGCAGGATTCGAACTTGACTCAATTTTGATGGTAGGTTATAACAAATGCCATCTATGAAAGCAGTTTGCATCTAGGTTTCGGTTTGATGCCATTTTCACGACGATAACAAACAGTACACACTACAAAAAAAGCAAAAACAGTCACCGGAAGCCCCCTAAAAGTCACCACGCACGGGTCATGGGAGGCAGAAACCTGCTCGTGGGACTTGTTTTCTTTATATTTTTTTTTAAATCTGTGCTATTTTCCCCTTCTTTTTCCCTTTCTCTCTATTTTCTCTTATTTTGATAGCTCTTCTATCATTTAAGACCATCTGCATGTCTTGATAATTAAGCTCACAACGACAGGTTTCCGGGCACCCACTAAAATCCGGATTTCAGACCTCAATTTTTGACTTATTTGGGCATTTTCAAAGGTGATTTGTGACGTCACTAATGCAATGACCGAATCGATATTGACATGCTACATAGGGATGAACATCTCCTTTACAAAAAACTAGTATTTAGTTTTCAACGGTCTCAGTGGGGCTCCAGAAGGGTGCATGAAATGGGGCAAATGAATAATTGCCATAATTTTGTTTTTTTGTTCCATTCTAAGAAAAAACGTGGCTGCTATATAGCATGAAACATTGGTGGGTAATTTCTTTTGTGATTCGAAGCTTTCAAATCATCTCATGTAAATAAATATTCATGGTTAGTCGATTAACAACAATAATAATTCAATTTTATATTAGTGGTTCTTTAGCACATACGAAAACAACAAAAAATTCACATCATACAGTATTCCTTGGTAAAATAACATCAATATAATAGTAAAGATATCGTGACTTACCTGGTCAAGTAATTCATCTGCTTTATCATCGACCTGAGAGAGCTCACGGAATGCCTCATCACCCACAAAACATATTTCATGGCCATCCTGAAGCAAAGATAATGCTTCTAGATATATATATCACTTGATTTTAGAATGATATACTCATTAAGTGAAAGCCTCATTGAAATTAATTTGAAATAACCCATGGGTCCAGTGTAATAAATATTCCTTTAAGAAAGATTCTTGAACAATTCTTTAACTTATTAAATAAAAAAAATTTGAATTAAAAGTCATTAAAAAAATCACAAAAGAACTTAAGGAATATCAAGTTCCAGAATCTTGGTTCACTGTAATGCTTTTCTTTTGATTTCATTTGTATTTCAAGTTAAGGAATTTTCATGAAATCGTCGTCTGGACCAATATGTCCTCAAAAGCAGAGAGATCAATCACCTTGAAGACACATTTAGGTTCTTCTAAAACAAAGACTAGACCAATCCATTATGAAATTTAGGAGGTGAATGAGTTTAAGGTAACTTACAGGATCAGCCACAATGACTACTTCTACTGTGGCCTTCCCCGGGGTATCAAGACTGATCAGAGGAGTTAAGATCGTCTGCTCAGCGTCCTTCATCTTCTTCTCTATATCTGGTAACTGTGAAAACATCACATAATGTACAGTCCAAAACTTCAGAAATTTTTTAATCAAAGTACTGAAAGTACTGAAAGGTTTGGCCTAAATCCTTAAAAAAATAAATTGTAAGAAAGTTTTAAAGCATGCTTATGTAAACGTATTCTTGAATGCTGAAACATTTCTATGGTTCAAATGTGTTCAATTTTTTTAACCTTTAATTCGTACAAACATTTTTGATAAATAAAGTTTTAAGCAGATTTTAAGATTAGCGACAGCAAGTTTGAGAACTAACCTCTGTGCGAGGACATGAAAAAGCAATCCTTCCAAAGGCAGTAGCATGGTCAACACTGGTGCCAATGTCTTGTAACTCAAGTTTACACTGAAAACAAACATATCCTTACATTGATATGGTAACCATTCTGTCTTGTAATTCTAGTTTACAATGAAAACAAAAAACAACATCCTTATTTAGCATTTAAATCAGATGGTTTTGTTTTGCTAATGTTCTTTTAATAACAAAGGCAATATTAGTGTTTCTATCTGGAGATTAAGTAATGTTTATGCTATATTTCCTTGCAATACTGAAGACATTTTACAATTCATGGTACATTTTGAAAAACCTGTATTCAAGCAATATCAGTGTTTCAATCTGCAGACTAAGTAATGTTTGTGCTATATTTCCTTGCAATACTGAAGACATTTTACTATTCATGGTACATTTTGAAAAACCTGAATTCAGGCAATATTAGTGTTTCAATCTGGAGACCAACTAATGTTTATGCTATATTTCTTGCAATACTGAAAACATTTTTACTATTCATGGTTCATTTTGAAAAACCTGTATTCAAGCAATATTAGTGTTTCGATCTGTAGACTAAGTAATATTTCCTTGCAATACTGAAAACATTTTACAATTTATGGTACTTTCTTATCAAAGCACACAACAAAACATGAACAACCAACAAAATATAAGTATTGCTTATGTGTGTCAAACAATTATTTTAAAAGTAGATAAACTTTGAAGCAGATACTTGTTTGAGTGAAAGAGGTTTTACTGTACTTTACCTGAGTATCATCAAATCCCAGTAATGCTGATTTATTCTCTTGTTTATAGACCTTCATACCACACAGCTGAGTCCAGAAATCTGTAACCGATACATTGCAAAAATACATGTACGAATTTGTGTATACTATTCCAGAACAATTATCATGTAAAAGTCAGGCATTATAATTTCATCACAGACTATAAATTGCTTAAATATTTAACTTGAAACTACACCACTGTCAATTAAAAATTGTCTACGAGACAAGAGACACAAGCGGTATTTTAGACGCACCACTGAATGATCATGATCTTGATCTATGTCGGTCAAAAATACAATGTACATAACTAGGCAACAAGTGGAACCTACAAATGAAATATTTGAGAGAGAGACTCCTGCTGTACTTCAAGAGAAAATTGTCAAAATCGAAGATGGCTGCCGGTCGGAAAGATTTCCTTTGACCGACATAGATCATTCAGTGGTGGCTGCCAAAATATCTCTGGGATCTCTTGTCTTGTAAAGTAGATAATTTGACAGTGATGGAGTTTCAAGTTAAGTAATTAGGCAAGTTATAGTCTGTGATAAAATGGTAATGCCCAAGATTCTGTGCTTTCTGAGAAAAAGCCATAACAATAATTGTTAACGGAGGGATGGATAGAACAAAAGGTGATTTGAATAACCAACCGGTTCGGTGTTTGACGATGGTGAGCTAATAAATCAAAATACAAATTAATAATAATAATTGTTATATAAACAGAGATCAGCCTCTATGTATAACAACAAATGCAATACATGGGGTTTTATTTTACATCAGTATGGTTGGAAGACAATGACAAACTAAGCAAAAGAAGCAGGCCCCATCAGCTGTGTGACAGAGACTGTATTTAATACTATGAACATTGTACTGGCCAGCCCAACAAACCACTCCTGTGCAAAATCATATTTCATTGTATATTTACTTACCAACAGACTTGGAGAGATCTGAACATCCTAGACACACACTCTGTACTGGATCTATAATACAAAACATTCAGTTATTTAACTCATTCCCCCCCTGAAATATCATAATGGACTGGTCTAGTCTTTGATTTAGAAGAGTCCAAATGCATCTTAGTTGAATGAGTTAATATCCTCTAACACAGGGCATCCAGTTCAAAGATTCAGAAATCCAATTATCATTTCTCAAAAATCTGACGAGTCAAAGTCTATGATACATAGAAATGACATGTGCTTCAAACTCAAGAGTCAACTCTGACCTTTGGGAGTCAAAAACATACTCCCATGGGTCTAATGGATGCCCTGCATCAGTGCAGGGTCCTCTCCTGTAAGGTAAACAGGTCAGAATAGGACAAATCATTGTGGGAGGAGTAAGATACCAGTGGACACTACACACAAGTAAAGCATCTCATTTTGCATTGTTCGATTTATGCAATTCCCTTCTGAACATCAGAGCAATGAGGATGGACGAAAACATTAAAGATGCTCCACCGCTGACAAATGGTATTTTTTCACTACCAAAAACAGGAGCAGGCGGTTTGGTATTTTTCTGCAGTTACAAAAGTTACTTACTTTACACCATTACCACCATTGAAAAGTTTGAGGTTCTAATTCTACTTCAAGTTGAAAATATGAAAAATAATTAATTGCATCCCGAAAAAAGTCTGTGGCACTATATCCTATATGGAATAAAGTACAGATTGCCAATGCACCAAAAGCAAAATAAATTATTTCTATATTATTTTTTGTGTTAATTAGACATATATATACGCGATTAAACACCAATTATTGTTCAAATAATGAATATCACTTATGCTCTGTCGGCGGTGGAGCATCTTTAAAGATCTAGTATTTGTTATATGTACAAAGGCTGTTAAGTTTAAATGTGTCTCCATTAAATAAGGTACACAAAATTCCATAACTAAAAATAATCTGTCAGTACTGAACAGATATGCATTTCATAGAACAATTTTGATTACAGAAGAATTAACTTGAAATAACTTTTAATGCTGTCCAGCAAAATTTTCTTTAGATCGAAATAGAGGATATTTCTTGCTTCTTAATGAAAACCAGTTATATTTCATTGAGTGAGGTGGAAATTTTGATATTATCACTTGGAGTAAAGTATATTGCTTTTATATTCACCATAAAACCTTAAATTTCACTGCAAAAAATGTAATAGATACTTCTATCTATTTGAGCAGATCCATATAAAATACCATTTCAACATCCAATACTTCATAATTATTATTATAATCTAAAAGTAAACTACTATTTAGCGCGGGTAAAATTCAGGTTTATTTATATTCACAAATAATGCATACCAGTGAAATATCTATAAATTCAATGACGAACCTATGAACAATGGCTCAAACTAGTGAACTGCGAAATTTAACCTTCATAAAGAAAAACCTTGAAATTTTGACCCCACTAATTTTCAGCACTTTACAGTATACTGCCCCACTCACCTCCCTGACTGTCCGTATCCTCAACGGTAAAGCTGTAGCCATCGGGAGATTTCACTTCCTGTCTCCCTCCGTCCACTGACACAGCATAACCACAGTTACTCAGGTTCTTAAAAGCTTCTTTAGAGGAAATATTGATGCCCTGAAATAATTATATAACTCATTTACCCCCGAAGACACTTTAGACACTTCTATATCAAAGGCAAGATCAGTTCATTATGAAATTTCAGGGGTGAATAATAAAGCTGGATGTCAGTCTTTCTATAATATTCAAAGGAGGTCTCTGCAAGCCTGTGATTGGTCTTTTTTTTTTCTCCAAAAATGCCTTCATTTTACTATGAGATAGCCCAGGGATGGATAAAATGTTAGTGATAGTAACCCCTGGAGTACTGACTATGGTTCAGGGGTGGATATAACGTCAGTGAAAGTAACCCCTGGAGTATTGACGATGGTTCAGGGGTGGATTTAACGTTAGTGGTAGAAACCCCTGGAGTATTGATGATGGTTCAGGAGTGGATATAGCGTCAGTGATAGTAACCTCTGGAGTTTTGAGGATGATTAAGGGGATGATATAATGTTAGTAATAGTAACACCTAGAGCATCTGTACTGTAACAGATCTAGAACTAACCCTGAAATCTGTCCCCAACCTGCATGTACCTATATCATAGTTATAAGTCAGCTCCACAACAAAGAGATGAGTGATAGTAACCCCTAGAGTATCGCAGATGGTTCAGGGGTGGATATAACAACAGTGATATTAACCCCTGGAGTATTGAGGATGTATAGAACTTACCCTGAAATCTGTCCCCAGTCTGTATGTACCAATACCATAGTTATAAGTCAGCTCCACTTCAAAGTATTTAGTGATAGTAACCCCTAGAGTATCGAAGATGGTTCAGGGGGTGGATATAACAACAGTGATAGTTTACTTACCCTGAAATCTGTCCCCAATCTGTATGTACCAATACCATAGTTATAAGTCAGCTCCACCACAAAGTGATTATCCTCTGGTCCATATCCCACCATAGACTTACTCCATTTTCCATCGTAAGGTCTAAAACACATGGAGTCAATCCAGATATCAGTAAGGTGTATTGGTATACATGTACCTAGTAATAATATGTGAGAGTTGCAAGTTAGAATCCCATTCGGGGTCAGGGCTTTTTTTCAGCATGATTTGGGCTGATTTTCGGCCCAATTCCCATTGCAATCCCTCTAAATTTTTCCCAATTCAAGTCTTAAATTTCCCAAAATCAAAGTTTCTTGAAAACTATCCAAAAATATTGCATGAACTAAGTAGGCTACGGCTTTAGTTATTTGTGAATTGGCTTCAGAAAAGTTATGTATTATGCTTTATTTCATATTTCATAATTTTTCCCAAATATTGGTTTTGTTGCACATTTTCCCAAATTCGAAGCCACAGGCCCCATTCCCAAAGCAATGAGAAAAAGCCCTGGGGGTAGTTGCCAGATACAGACCGCTGGCATGGTCAATGGCTATCCTCCACCAACATACTTAACACGTCCTTAAACCGCTGTAAATAGATGTTAAACTAATAAAACCAAACTAAAATGTGAAAGGAGTACTAAATTGCATCATAATTTTGTAAAGAAGTTGGCTGAAAGATTTTTGCCTATTTGACCAATATGACTTCCATTAAGGTTGATATCATTCATTTGAACTAACTTGGTAACTATGCATGCTTCATCCAAACATGCCACAGGCCTAATATCATGTCTCTTAAACTCTTACATTTTATTAAACAAGAAAACTTTAATCCCCTATTTGAATGCTGTGTCCTTGAATGAAGATAAAGTAAATTCATTTGAATAAATTTAAATATTAGTAGCCCTTTATCCCAGCATGCCAGAGGTCCAATATCTGTGGTCTTTGATTATGACATGTTACATGTGCAATTTTACGTCAATTTATGAACTTCTTGGTTCATTTTAGAAGAATATGTTTAAAGGGGAAACATTGACAGCCAACATTACTTTGGTGACATGTATGCATACAATATTTGATATATGGTGCCCACCCTTTCTGTAAAGACTACCCAGGGGACTATATAAGAAAATAGGGCCTTTTATACACTGGTCAAGATGTGTTAAAATTGACCATTATGCACCCGCAACAAGAATTATAAGCTTAAGCAATATCAGTTGGTTAATTGATCGAGGTGGTGTCTACTTGAGCTAAAAGGCAAGTTTAATTAAAGATGCTCCACCGCTGACAAATGGTATTTTTTCACTATCAAAAACAGGAGCAGACGATTTAGTATTTTTCTTCAGTTATAAAAGTTACTTACTTTACAATAACACCATTGAAAAGTTTGAGTTTCCCAAATATGAAAATTAATTAATTGCATCCTGAAAAAATCCTGTGACACTGATAGAATTAAGTACTGATTGTGCATGCACCAAAGGCAAAATAAATTATTTTATACTATTATTGTGTTAATTAGACATATATACACATGATTAAATACCAATTATTGTTCAAATGATGAGTATCATTCATGCTCTGTCGGCAGAGGAGCATCTTTAATATTAATATATAATATTACAGTTACCCATTACATGCTGCTTCACATCCTTTCTCAAATTCTTCATGTCTTAGAAACTGAAAAAAAAAAACCCAACATTTTATGATTTAAAATGTATTTACATTTTAATTACTGGCATATACAATTATATATGTTTATTGAATATGGAACAAGGAAGTAATTCCAACCGTGTGGACAAAAAAAATGTCAAATTTTTGTGGCGATCTGCCCCTTTATCAAGACATACAAAACGAACACGATAACATAATAGGATACAAACAGTAAAGCGGGACAAAGTGGACAAATATTAAACTATACATCAGAATGGAGCGCAATTTACTCTTCAGCAAGTGGCAGCCGAAGGCCGGATCTACAACAAGAGGCCCATGGACCTTAACGGTCATCTGACTATTAGCACAACACAATGTAGTCGTTTAAAGATTTTAGCATATTTGACCTCTGTGACCTTGAATGAAGATCAAGGTCATTCATTTGAATAAACTTGGTAGTCCTTCATCCCAGCATGTCATAGGCCCAATATCAGGTCTCTAGGCCTCCTAGTTATTCTCAAGAAGTCGATTAAAGATTTTATCCTTTTTGACCCCTGTGACCTTGAATGAAAGTCAATGTCATTCATTTGAACAAACTTGGTAGCCCTTCATCCCAGCGTGCTGTAGGCCCAATATGAGTATCCTGGGCCTTTTGGTTCTCGAGAAAAAGTTGTTTAAAGATGTAAGCCAATTTGACCCCTGTGACCTTGAATGAAGGTCAAGGTCATTAATTTAATCAAACTTGGTAGCCCTTCATCCTAGCATGCTGCAAGCCCGATATGAGTATCCTGGGCCTTTTAGTTCTTGGGAAGATGTCGTTTAAAGATTTAAGCCTATTTGACCTCTGTGACCTCCAATGAAGGTAAAGGTCATTCATTTGAACAAACTTGGAAGTCCTTCATCCCAGCATGCTACATGCCCAACATGAGTATTCTGGTCCTTTTGGTTATTGAGAAGAAGTCGTTTAAAGACTTCAGCCTTTTTGACCCATGTGACCTTGAATGAAGGTCAAAGTCATTTATTTTAACAAATTTGGTAGCACTCCATCCAAGCATGCTGCAGGCCCAATATCAGGTCTCTAGGCCTCTTAGTTATTCACAAGAAGTTGTTTAAAGGATTTTTAGCCTATTTGGCCCTGTGACCTTAAATGAAGGTCAAGGTCATTTATTTTGACAAACTTTGTAACACTTCATCCCAGCATGCTGCAGGCCCAATATGAATATCCTGGGCCTTTCTGTTCTTGGGAAGAAATCGTTTAAAGATTTTAGCCTATTTGACCCCTGTGACCTTGAATGAAAATCAAGGTCATTCATTTGAACAAACTTGGTAGCCCTTCATCACAGCATACTACATGCCCAATATCAGTACCCTGGGCTTTTCGGTTCTTGAGAAGAAGTTGTTAAAAGATTTTAGCCTTTTTGTCCCCTGTGACCTTGAATGAAGATCAAGGTCATTGATTTGAACAAACTTGATAGCCCTTCATCCAAGCATGTTACAGGCCTAATATCAGGTCTCTAGGCCTCTTAGTTATTCACAAGAAGTTGTTTAAAGGATTTTTAGCCTATTTGACCACTGTGACCTTGAATGAAGGTCAAGGTCATTTATTTGAACAAACTTGGTAGCCTTTCATCCCAGCATACTACAGGCCAAATATCAGTACCCTGGGATTTCTGGGTCTTGAGAAGAAGTTGTTTAAAGATTTTAGCCTTTTTGACCCCTGTGACCTTGAATGAAGGTCAAGGTCATTAATTTGAACAAACTTGGTAGCCCTTTGTCCCAGCATGCTACAGGCCAAATATCAGTAACCTGGGCATTTCGGTTATTAAGAAGAAGTCGTTTGAATGAAAAGTTTACGCACGGTGCACGGCGCAACGGTCAGATGACCTAAAAATGTATCCATGCTGTTCGGCAGAACGCTTAAATATGAGCGATGACTGGAAAGCGTGCCACGTGTGACGTCCAATGTGTGGCGAAATTTATAAATAGTGCTCATTGGTAGGGATAATTAATTGAAAAGCAAGTTATCAATTGACGTCAATAAGTATATTTAATGTTCGTTAATGCCTTTGGGATAGCGGGTCTGTAGATAGATAATCCAGAATCTCTCTCTCGATCAACGCTTGGTTTGTGTCCAGTAGGAACAGTGCTCAATTGCAATCACCTGCATGTCTTTCCAACTATGGATGGGTAAGTTGAAATGTCTGACAACCGGATAGTCAGGTTTGTTCTGTTTGATAGACCAGCGGTGATTGTTGATTCTGACGTTGAGTGGACCACCGGTTTCCCCAACGTATTGCATTGTGCATTTCCTACACGAGAGGAGGTAGATGACATTGCTGGATTTGCACGTCAGGTTCTACCGGATGTTGTATGCTCTGTTGTTGATAGCACATTCAAATGTGTCTGTGGATGCTGTGCACATGGACACATCATGCACCGTTTATTTCTGTATGTTGAATATTTATATAAGGTAACTAATCTAAACTGGATGTCAACTGGACCTGCATAGGTATTTCTGGGTTATATAGGTTTTATTACAATAGATTAAGAAAGAAAATGACACATAAGTATGCTGGAATACACTGGGGTCTGGTAAAAGATAAATGGATAAATAAATGTCTGGTAAATGCATACAGCAAAGTTTAATTCTCAATAGTAAAAATGAAATGTCACAAAATAACATTTGATTTAATTTTCCCCATATAGAACTATACAATACTACATAAATGCAGATCAGCTATATGCCATAGCTTTTACCTACATATATACATGTATTAATATATTTCCAGAAGACATTCCAGATTTTATATATTAAACCTGGAATTAAAACGTTGAGAGAGATCTGGAATAATTTGACTAGTGTGAGGAAAGCTCTTATCAGCTAAAAGGCACATATTGCATGCATATAGTATATATTTGTAATTTGTATGTACCTTGTACATTATGTAACTAACTTATATAATATCTTACTTTCATGCCAAGAACATCTCTGTAAAATTTAGCAGTTTCCGTCCTGTTTCCAACTTTAAACACAAAGTGTAATGCTCGTCTTGTAGACATGTTTCTGCAGTAAATTCTAGAACGATATTGACGTGACAAACTAGGACAAGGCTACTCGATCTAGATCTAGGTCTACAACAGCAGTGCAAACAAATGGAAAGTGGAAGTTGACAATATGGTCGTTATCATATTAACGTTTGAATTGGTCGAGTAAACCTAAGCGCTTCGACAACGTCGTTCAATAATTTCAAGATGGCTGCCTTCATGATGAAAACATGCGGACGAGAATTGACTTTAATATCTAGAACTAAAACATCGCATCTGAGTGTCGTTAACCAACTATGTAGAAAATATGCAAGAGGGTTTAGACGGACCCCAGTACGTGTTCTTACTGCTGACGAAGAAAAACGAGAATTATTGGACAATAAAATGATATTTCGCGATAGAATTCAGGATTTTGACAGACAGGATCCGGTACTAAATAATCTTAGCCAACAGAAGGACTTTGATCGCTTAGACTCACTTCCAAGAATTCGAAAATCATCAGTTGATAACGATTCGTTGTACGATCTGGAAAGAAATTCAAGATACGGCTCACCTAAAAAGAACTCTGATTGGCAAAATAATCTGATGAGCAATATTCATCAGAAAAAGGACAGAAAGACACAACAGAAGAAACAGACAAAACTAAGTCAGCAGTCCTATGGGAAAAATTCATTGAATGAAAGACGACAAGACGAACGGGTCATTGAGAACACTTATTCTGGCGTGAATTATACAGTTCTTGGTTCTAAAGACAAAAAAGTTGGGTAAGAAATGGTTTGACTAAAATCTCAATTACTAGTTTACTTGTGTATAAGGACCTGGTTCGTGTGGTTTATAGTGTTAAAAACGGTCTCTTTCACTCTGACTCAGCTGACAGAGCATGCTTCTTTGGCTCAGTTGCATTGCCATTGGTAAATACTCAGGTTTTTTTCACAATGGAGACCTGGGTTCAATTTCTAGTCAGGTGTATTTTTTCCCTGTTCTTGAAAATTTAATCTCTGAAAATTGCTAAAAAGTCTTGTTTGTTTTAAATTCCAGTGTCCTGATGAGAGCTGCACGATCTAAGAAGCACAGAGAAATAGACAGAACTATTCTCTTGGAAGGGAGCAGGTTGATCAGTGATGCTTTACAAGCCGGTGGCGTTCCAAAGTCTATTTACTTCAAAGACTTTGTTGCATTGCAGAGATTACCTAAAGAACTTCTCCAAGAAGTACCTATATTCAGAGTCGAGGAAAAGCATTTAAACAATTGGTCTGATGTTACCTCGGTCCCTGATGTCATTGGTAAGATTTCTGCTAAATGACTAGACCAGGAGCTTTTTTTAGGGTGTACAAGGCTGAATATGAAATTATTTCAAATTTTAGATAAATTCCCAAAATTCCATTTGCTTCTGGATATGTTATAGATAATCTGGTGTACATGTTCATAGATGAGATATTCTAGGGGGAGATAATCTGGTATACAAATTCAGAGTTGAGATATTCTAGGGGAAGATAATCTGGTATACAAGTTCACATGAGAGATATTCAAGGGGTAGATAACCTGGTGTACAAATACACAACTGAGATATTCAAGGGGAGCTAATCTGGTGTACAAGTACACAGTGGAGATATTCAAGGGGGATAATCTGGTGAACAAGTTAACAGCTGAGATAGTCAAGGGGGAGATAATCTGGAGTACAAATACACAGTGGAGATATTCAAGGGGGATAAGCTGGTGTACAAGTTAACAGCTGAGATAGTCAAGGGGAGATAATCCGGTGTACAAATACACAGCTGAGATATTCAAGGGGGAAATAATCTGGTCTACAAGTACACAGCTGAGATATTCAAGGGCAGATTATCTGGTGTACAAGTACACAGTGGAGATACTCAAGGGGGAGATAATCTGTTGAACAAGGACACAGCTGAGATAGTCAAGGGTAGATAATCTGTAATGCAAGTTCAGAGTTGTGATATTCTAGGGGGAGATAATCTGGTATACAAGTTCAAAGTTGAGATATTCTAGGGGAGATAATCTGGTATAAAAGTTCACATGAGAGATATTCAAATTGGAGATAATCTGGTATTCAAGTTCACAGCCGAGATATTCAAAGGCGGAGATAATCTGGTATATAGTTCACAGCTGAGATATTCTAGAGATAACCAACTTAAATATTAAAATGATCAATGGAATGAGTTTTGTAATTTTATTTTAGCCTACAATATATTTTCAATTAAGAAGTTAAACCTATGTAGAGATAATTTAAATATGTCTGACATCTCAATTCAACTTAGAAACACTCTAACGTAAACATTTCACCCTGTGTTACACTGTAAGCCTATGTACATTTATCTCAGCATTATTCCACATGCCGGAAGATGGCCAGGTGTTTTTACAACCCCGCACCACGATTCCACTCACAATCGTCCTGGACCAGATTCGAGATCCAGGAAACATGGGAACACTGATTCGCTCAGCGGCGGCAGTGGGATGTGAGAGAATCATAGCTATGAAAGGTAAAATTGTAGTTACTTAACGCATTCACCCCTATAAACACATTAGGCTTTTCAAAATCAAAGACTAGACCAGTCCATTATGAAATTCTTGGTAAATGAATTAATGTACACAGGTAAATCATTCTCCCCTGAAAACACATTAGGCTCTTCTAAATCAAAGACTAGATCTGTCCATTATGAAATTTCAGGGGTTACTGAGTTAACGTACACAGGTCCCTCTGGTCTAACTGTTGATGTTTTTAGAAGAAGAAAAAAAGACATACAATACACAGTATGACTTATTTTGCAAGAATTTTATGTTGACCATATGAAACTTGACAGAAACTGCTATATTTCCTGCTATTGAAAGCAGTATTACCTGGTAATTATTTATCAATATCAAAAATGTTGTGCTGCTACAATTTATACGAAGTTGTTTTTATGTGCCACTTCTACTCTTTAATGTCCTGTACATGTTCCCATTTTCATATGGATGGGAGATGTTTCTTCTTTGTTTATAATAATATATAATATATTACGATATTTTTTTTTTGACAGAATGTGTAGATATGTGGGAACCTAAGGTGTTGAGATCTGGAGCTGGCTCTCATTTCCGTGTTCCATTTCATCGCAACGTTGCCTGGAACCATGTAGAAAACTACATACCTGTTGGATCCAGTATTTACCTAGCAGACAAGCGGCGGCCAACCGACAAAAGAATTGAGAAATATACCGACCCAGAAGACGATGAAAATGTGATAGATACACTCGGATATGATCAAAATGATTATGAAGATGATCCCGAAGTGGGCCTAGTTTCAAACACAAGTTTTGATGATCCAGCTCAGGTGAGACAGTACAGGCATGCCCCGCTTCCCGTGAAAAATTTCTCAGATGTGAACTTCTCAAAGGCTGACCACACAGTACTGGTGATTGGTGGTGAGATCGCAGGGGTCAGTATGGAGGCCCATAAACTAGCTTATGACTTGTATGGTCAGTGTGTTATGATACCCATGGTCAACGGGGTGGAAAGTTTGAATGCTGCAGTGGCTGGAAGTGTGGTCATGTTTGAGATCCACAAACAACTTCAGCATAAACAGTCCAATGATAGTGATGTATTAGAGTCGACTGATAGTGACGGAGATAGTTCTGATGATGATTAGTGTTTTAAGTGGTACCATGCTCAGTTCCAGGTATAAATCCACATTTATCAGGAGTCAAATAAGCGACACTATATATTTGCACCGAGGATGAGGTGGTACCATTATATATATATATATATCAACGGGGCTAATCGTACAAACCGTGCTACGCTATATATGTTTGGAAAAGTTGGGGTTTTTTTTTTACATAGAAGAAGTCTTCTGGGGAGCTTCTCCCATAACATGATAGTTGACTGGTTGGCTTTTTAATTTATCGAACATTATTTTGCTGACTGTTGATACAATGTAATGTTTCAAAAGTCAAGTCTTGCTTTACCTCTATGATTGTTGGAGTACTAGGGAAGCATACATGATAAATATTTGAGCGGTGTTCAAATCACAGCCAAGAATCCAAATATACAAGTTGCCCATGGAACACTAGTGTTTCACCAATGCATAAAAGCAAAATTGTTGTTTATTTGTATTACACTTTCTCCTGTATTTCACGCACAATACAGATGAGTATGTGATATCATGATTAAAAAAAAAGTGTGATTTTTGTTAAGATATTCAAACATATATATATAAATGAGGAGAGACAGAGCTGCTAAGATTGGATTCTGAGTTCATAAAATTATCACAGATTTCAATGATTAGGTGACTTTTTCTTGAAGAATGTTATTGTTATAACTGTATTATTTCTATTACACAGGGGACTTCTATGAAAAAAAGAGTGTTTCCCCGAGCGTAAATAGCATAGCCCGGTTTGTACGATTAGCCCTGGTCTATATGGGAGACCATAAATAACGGTAATACAGTAGTATCTAGGTTCAATTGGCCAGAAAATGTGCATTACCATATTTCAGTATTTACATGTTTGTTTTAAAAGTAATAATGATACTGATTTAATTATAGTGTTGAAAAAAAAATGTAGGTGGTACATCATACAATTCTTTTACCAATAAAATTGTTGATTCAATGACCATATCTTGCATATTATATTTTCTTGCTGCTGCAATCACAAGGATAAATTTTAAACTTTATGGAGTGAAAGTGTCAAAAAAGAGGACAGCAAGTTTTTGTTGGGTCCCTCGAATGACTGCTTATTGATGGTATACTGTGTAGCTGGTTATTTTCACAGGGACCTGGCACTATGTTATACAGCCCTATATACCAATTTGCACTTAAATATGACAATTTATCCTGCAACTGTCCCACATACTGACCGATAACTACTGTCGGATAAACTTGTGCTTTATCCGTCAATACGAAATGCTTTATCCGTCAATACGATCACGTGAATTTGTTCCATATCTGACGGAACTTTTTCTAACTTGACCCAGAACTTGAACCTTCCGGTGAATGAAACGTCATTCAGTCCCGCTAAAACGTGACGTAACATTTACCGGAATGACGTCATTTTTATGCTATCGAAAATCTCGTATGGCGGTGTTGTCTTTTTCTTGGCTCATGGCAAAGGTATGTATTGCAAAATAATTCTTTAATAGGTATTTATTGTTTTTTTAATATTTTCATTTTGTTTGAGCGATGTATCATACTGAATAGAATTACGGATACTGTTTGTGAATGTGCTTATTTATTTCCCACGGCAGTAAAAAGTACACTCTCATTCGGTTTACTGAATGAATCTTTACCTCCGCATCAAGGAAGCGTCTCTCTTCGAACGAAACCAAGTAAATAACTGTCAATTTGCTTTCATTTTGAATGCCAAAATGGTTGCAGGATAAACAGAATACACGTTTAGTATCTTACAATACAAGATTTATTTTGGTGCTCGACACGGAAAGCCGGGATGACTCGGCAAAGCCTCGTCATCTCGGCTTTCCTAAGTCTCGCACCAAAATAAACCTTGTATTGTAAGATACTAACCATGTATTCTCTATATATATGTATACGGTTGGTTAAAAATTTTCGTGCCAGGTCCCTGTGGTTATTTTCACAGATATGATATTTTCTCAATTTCGAGAAATATTAAAGATGCTCCACCGCCGACAGAGCATAAATTATATTCATCATTTGAACAACAATTGGTGTTTAGTCGTGTATATATATGCCTAATTAACACAAAATACAATATGAAATAGTTTATTTCGCCTTTGGTGCATACGCAATCAGTTCTTCAATCCATATAGGATATAGTGCCACGGAATTTTTTCGGGATGCTATTAATTATTTTACATATTTTAAACTTTAAGTAAAATTAGAAGCTCTAACTATTCAATGGTGGTAATGGTGTTAATCAAGTAACTTTTGTAACTGAAGAAAAATACTAAATCGTCTGATCCTGTTTTTGATAGTGAAAAAACACCATTTGTTAGCGGTGGAGCATCTTTAAGAAATGGTTGTGATACATTTAGCTTAAAGCTGGTTCGCAAAAATTTAAAACTGCTAGAATTTAATTTTGTTTTTAGTTCAAATTGATTTGACCCCCAAAAATAACCTGCTATACCACAGGAACCTAGCACGAATTTCTAACAAACAGTATATATATACATGTATGTTATAGTATACTATAATACATGTATAAATATAAAAATACTCTTGGCTAGAAATTTTTGTTGGGTCCCTGTGGCTTATACAGTATTTTATTCCAACATCTTCTGTAGACTGCTTTATTGAAGTGTCTACTGTAGCTTGACAGAATTATGCCCTCCTTTGCATTTTTTTTCAAAAAACAAAAACTCGAGAGTAATCAATAACAAAAACTAATGCATTGTAGTTTTGAAAATTGAAATTTATTTCACATTCACCATTTTCAGATAATTACATCTAAACTCTTTGGGAGAAAACACTCACACTCATAGAATCAGAATATGCACAGAGAGAACAAATATTGAACAGATATGCTTGCCTGGTGTCAGAACATTTTAGACGCCTCGATGAGACTCTTGTACAACACACAAACTTCATTTAAAACCCTCATTGTTTTAATCAAACATTGCAATCAAAATGATATAAATTTTCTGTAATATTGCAATGATATGTTATAGTTTTGAAAAGAAGTTATCCAGATATTGTTCATTTACATTTGTAATAATTCAGCTGTCAAATTATATATTATGTGACAGATGTTTTTACGTGGAGAAAATTATTAAGCAATTGTTTTGTATTTCTACATGGAAATGACTAGGAACATGTAAATGTATATATATTTACCTAATCGTACCAAACTGCTATCTTAAAATACATTGTTTACTAATTAACAAATGATATCGAAGTCAGCCAAAAAAAACCAAACAATTGTTAAATGTGGAATTCACTGCCATGAATTAAATTGTTTTTTTGTATTATAATCATTTTAACTTGTCTTTCGACCAACAGATATAATGTAAATCAGTGTTTTTCTAACAAAATATGACAACTACACATGTCATGAGCCTTTCATTTCCAGAATTAAAGCGTCACTTAAGATTATTCTTATCTTTCATAAGGAATGAAATATACTCATCACGTTCTCGCATACAAAATCACCCAATCTGCACCAAAACCCTCACTCATACATAATGAAAGCAAAACAGCTCAAAGGAAAAAGAATTTCCTTTACACGGATTAAAATAAAACATACCTTCATCGCCGGATATAATAATAATGATAAAATGTATATATTTTGCTGTATGAAATTAATCCTGAAACTTCTACCTCCAGGGACTGTAATTCTCATAAATAAATGTTTTTTCTTATACAAACAGGGCAGTTAGGATTTGGGATTATTTTTTGATAACTAAATAAAAATCCCACGACCATGGAACAGCAAGAAAATTTATACCACATCACAGGGATAGGAAAATTAAGCAAGGGAGACAACCTCAACTACGATATCTTCACACTCTCTCTCTCATCTCTCTACCATTTACAAGTACACTCATGCAATCACAGTCATCAACTTGATGTGTTCTGTTTTGATGAAAAATTGGGGACTGTGATGAATCCTGATACATATTAGAAAACTTACAAGAATTTGTAATTACTAAATCCTAACAAAACATAAATTAGAACAAGACAGAATATTAAATACAAAATTTCTGTTAAGCCATATTATATCTTTTTAAATTTTGGTTTGTTATACTTGTTCTGTAGTTTATATGGCTAAGAAAATAATATCCAAAATACATGAAACAGTATTTCCACAAGATTAGGCTTAAAAAAGGTACCTAAATGTCTCCTTTTTGACAGTTTTTTTACTAAAAATTGGCTTTCTTGGAGATATTTTTCGTAATCTCTTTTTAGAAGATGAAACACATTTTACATGTTATAGTCACACAAATAATGTACATAAAATATTAAATGTACCCATTGATAATACTGTGGTATATATCATCAAATCTGCAAATGCTTTGAAACTGGCTCATTTATACCTATTCTTCTTCAAATAAATTAAACCTCAACATAACATGTAATAATTAATCAAATGTTAATTTGAGGAAAATATACTTTGTTTGACTAGCACTAATTAGCCTTCTCATTTATACATGTACCATGTATTTGTCCAAAAGGTTATATAATTATGATGATCAGAAAAAAATTGATGTAATTTTACAAATTTCAAATATTTTCCAGTCAACTATATTACATATTGAATTTTGCCTCACATGTTCTTTCTTTATTTAATTACAAAGTTTTTACATTTAATAATAGTACATATACTTGGTTTTTAATCCATTGTATTACTTTATCAAAGGTAAAATTTCCCTGGTGGCAATTGGTTCCTAATTTTCTTTAAAACTTTTCTGATGTTGAACACGTGAAGATTCCTAGCCATGTGCTAGCATTAAACATTCTAAAAGGACACTTGGAAACATGAACATCCTATCTAAAGAGTCCTTCCTACACGACTCGTCGTACTTCGAAAAATCTTTTGAGGTAATACACCTGTCCGAGTGTCATGGCTACCAACACCAAGGCTTCAAAGAACGACCATAAAACCACACGAGAGTTTGTGTTGTCGTTTACTGAAATAAACATGGTAAAATATTGTTAGAAATAACGCCAATCTAATTTAAATCAGATGTGTAATTCTGCTCCACTATGATGCTCTATGATATACACTCCAATACAAAATCTAACAACTCCCTGTTCGGGGTCACATTAACATGAACCCTGACCTAAAAGCAAAACTTCTTGGAATGTTCTAGTAGCTGTTTATACTTCCAAGAGATTCAATCACACAAAAGTCCAAGATTTCATAGGCGACACACTGATTGGCTAAACATAGGGGTCATGCTGAGGTGACCCTGAATTGGGAGTTGTTAGATCTTGTAGTGGAGCGTAATGTAGAGCATCAGAGTAGAGCAGAATTACAAGTTTAATTTTGATTAATTTGAAATAATGCAAACATCACTAGCTTAAGTTCTTAAGTTCTTCACAGTGATGCATTGAAAAATTGCATGATTCATATTACATATGTTTTATTCTAATTCAGTACAAACACATTCACTCCTGAAATTTCATAATGGGCTCTTCTATTCTTTGATTTAGAAGAGCCTAAATGTGTTTTCAGGGGGGGATTGAATGAGTTGACTGACACAACTGAACAACATAAAGCTTTTTGTGATCAAAATTAAATACTCTGGTTTCAACAATTTTTGCAATAATTCCAATAATTTCACAATTACACCAGCTGATGAGCAAAAACCTGTCAACAATGCTGTCATGATTAAATATGAATCATTTCAAAGAATTGTTCAAATAGGTAAGACATATAATATAGACACATGTCAACCTAGAATACAACCAAATTGAAGATTGTCTACATATTCATGTAAAATCTGCTCTAAAATTGCATGAAAAGCATGGGATCATCTTATTAGACTATTACAGATTAGATGTTGTCTAATAAAAAACTTCTAAAAAAGAGTGATGTTATAGTTAACTTACTTGCTCTATGAATTCTCTCTCTGACTTCCATATATTCCTGTTCATGCTTGACACCAGTGAGGGATGTTGACAGCTCATTTATCATCTCTGAAAGCTTCTGGTGGTTAGCTGAAAAATGAAATGACATTAAACTTTTAATTCAGTTGAGCTTAGAAATTATCATAACAAGAGGCCCAGTAGGCCTGTAGTCATCCTCCTTTACTGTGTACAGGTCGCATTATAGCCTCTAGGTGTGCCACAAGCTCATCATCTACTCAATCATCCCTGAAATTTCATAATGAACTGTTCCAGACTTTGAAATAGGAGAGTCCAAATGTGTCTTCAAGTGCAAAACAGTTAAATATGATACAAAATTATACAGAATTCAGCAAATTCTTTAAAATTATACAAGAATTAACAAGCAATAAATATATATATTGCATTCAGGTACAGTAAACCAACTTTGTTTCGCGCCTACATAATTTTGTGATTTCTACTTCAAAACAAGTTTGCAAAGATAAATATTCCCGGATTTAAAACTTCTGTGAAAATTCCTTTCAATATTTATGGTTTAGATATTAATTTGTCGAGATAAATTTACATATAAATTTACTCTGATAACCAAATTCGCGCAAGTAAATTGCACTCAAAAGAAAATTACAGTGATTGATTGAAGCTTTATCACATTCAATCTTTTGAGGCTTACCGTCAGTATCTCCTGTATCCATCTCTTTAGGTTTCTCTCCAAGATCCATGGTGAACATGACGATTTTAGGGGTCATCGTCGACATCTTGTTACTGAAGCAGTATTTGTATACGCCATCCATGTGGGCAGCAAATGTGTATTTACCATTGGATTCTCTGTCACCCTGATGGATAACGTTGCCATCTGGTCCATAAATCTGAGGAGACAAAATGTATAATTGGTTTAATCAGAAAAACATATAACACATTTTAAAAGTAATTTTCATACTCGATAAATTTCATGGGCCTGTATACCTTGAAATTAGGAAAAGATTTGTACTACAATCCCCGGTTTTTCAAGAGCAGTAGGTAGCTGACCATAAACAGGCGATCAGTCAGAATTTTGAGCCTGCGATTATGGTCAGTTTTAGCGGACTTCTACTCATGAATACCAGCTGATATAGCCAGATTGGAGTACATATGGATTTGTTACTGAAAATATATTGGATTATAATCAAGCTAGTTAGTGATTTTATATACAACATGCAAGTTGGTGCTTTTCCTCAGAATTTAGGTATGAAAATTATAACTTATTTTAGCTCCTTTTACATATTTAACCCCTGATATGGTATCAATGTTCTGTTGAACATGGAATAAACTGTTCCGTTAAACACTATTAAGTATATGTACCTATGGTTTACAAACTGACAGTCAGGCAATCTGTCATGCATCTGCATGTATACTATAAGAATGGAGAACTCTTTTGTGAAAGGAGGTAAAAATCTTATACTTCGCAAACCTCCTTAATATCTACATGCATATGTTATATCCTCGATTTAAACGGGTATTAAATCTAAATCATGCAATGTGTGCTTAACAATCCAATTTTTATTTGGTCTTTTTGCTGTCTTGTCTTTTACCTTCACATCAATATCCAGGAATCCACCTTCCGCCACCTCAAACATCAGGCTCATTTTCGTCCCTGAAGTCACTTTATCGAAGAAACATTCCTCGGCATGTGCATCTATACTTACGAAATAACATTCTATAGATTTAATTGATATAAGAGAGACTAATAAAGTCACTAAATTAGGTAAAAAGTTCATCTTGACTACCTATATACCGGCTTTGTGTCAACACGTATGCTGGTCCACAACAGGATGCCACGTAAAGTCACCTAGTACGCAGGCGCAGGTGCGTCGCAACAAAATAGTGTATTTCCTGTTCTTGTTTTTAATCTTTTAAAATTTTCGACTTCAAACTTGGTAAATAAAAGTCAAAATTTAAAATTGAAACGGAAATCTTTGGCTGGCGATGAATTAATATAAATAAATTATGTATTTTTGGCTCATTCCATGATGTATGGATAACTCCAGAAAGTATCGAAAGGACGTTTTTTGACAGGCCAGTTATTTTTAAGCTAAAATGCAGATCCTACACGAAAGGCTTATTTATAAATAGAAGGCGTGACAGTAGAAAGTCACCAAAACGTTTGATCCTAATTATAATTGATAACAATATTGTTCAAAGCTTTTTAGCTACCCAGTACAATCAATTTGGTGGTCAGGTGCTCGGAGGAGGAAGGGTTCTGATTCACAGGAGGAAATAACCGTATGATGCAGATGATCAAATGGAGCCTTATATCGGAAGGAGAGATATAATGGCAGAAGAAACAATAGACGTTATATCTGTAGTAGACGTTTACGACCAAGCGGCCGGGATTGGTAAAGAATTCGAAAAACTAATCGAAGGATATGGCGTTGAAGCTGTGACAGATTTGATGCCAAAAGTCATCAAATCTTTAGAACAATTAGAGACACTTGCTGCCCGCTATGAAAAAGAGACCAATGAAATTTCAGATTTAAAGTTTTTAATAGAAAAACTTGAAATAGAGAAGAATGAAAAACAGCAAGAAAGGCTGCGCTATGAAGAGGTTTGTATAATTACTGTTTTGTATACTACATAATTTTGGTTATTTATGTTTCGAATTACAAATTCTAATTAAAACATCGGATAAAACACCGAATAATTTGTAACAGTAGTATGTAGCTTTAAGCAATTTGAACCATAACAGCTGGACTTAATCACCGTTACTAATTACTTGTAATCGCAAATTACCCATACATTCTTATGCAATGCAATTTGACACAACCGCCTGTGGCCAAATTGGCGTAAAGGTCTAGACTGTTTGCTTTTAGGTACATGTAGCTCAATCTCAGGTAATCTCAGGTAAGCATAATTTGTTGACATATATACCTATACACCTGACAGTTATATTGGGACTACCAATTAAAGGGGGCTCAATTAATGCAAATACTGCAGTATTTGGTATTGTTTTCTGAAGCAGGTTTAACAGTATTCTCATAATTACTAAAGGGAAACATATCACATCTGACTGAATGTCTTTAGTTTTTTATGCATTTATGAATGGTACAATACAACTTCCCAACGACCACTTTGCTACTTATCTCTGATTTATGTGAACAATCTTAATTCCCCGACATTGCTGTTCCATAGAAATCAATTTATTTTTTTGTCTGCATTTCAAAAGACTATTTTAAAGAGGCCACATTCAAAAAGCTAAGACTTAAAGTGTGCATTTGTACTATAATCTTTCATTATCATAATAAGATACATTAAATATCCTATTAAGAGCCGTACTTTCCTGAAGAAGCTTAAGAGCTTATTCTTATCCAGTTATCTAGAAATACCTTGGTAAATTGTTTTAAATAACCTAGACAATGCAAAGGGCCATTAGAGTCTCACTCTTAAGTCTATAAGTATCTAATTAATCCTTACTCAAAGTTAAGTATCTAATCCTACTACTCGAGATAACAAATGTTATCTGTTATTATTATCTTGCGAGAGTGTAACAATCTGCTGGCTGGTGCTATTGCATTGTCTTCTGAGAATGTATACAGTATATGGTGGCTGTGAAACAGTATTGCTGAGGCCCTTTGCTCACCCCTTTTTTAACCTTCAGGCATCTGACATGGTCAGACCTTCTTGATTGCTGGGAAGCTCTAGATCTCTGGACATGTTAAAATGATTAATCCGTGCCGGAAGACCATATGTGGAGGAAATATGTATACATAGCTAAATTATAATCCCTCCAATAGATTCACTTTGACTTGTCATAATATTAAAGATGCTCCACCGCCGACAGACCAAAAATGATATTCATCATTTGAACAATAATTGGTGTTTAATCGTATATATAGTAGTCTAATTAACACAAAAAATAATATAAAATAATTTATTTTGCCTTTGGTACATGCTCATGCAGTAGTTCATTTCATATAGGATATAGTGGTACGGATTTTTTTCGGGATGCAATTAATTATTTTTCATATTTTTAACTTGAAGTAAAATTAGAAGCTCAAACTTTTCAATGGTGGTAATGGTATAAAGTAAGTAACTTTTGTTACTGAAGAAAAATACTAAATCGTCTTCTCCTGTTTTTAATAGTGAAAAAATACCATTTGTCAGCGGTGGAGCATCTTTAATAATTACATTTTGGGTCATGTACTGTATATATAACATTGTACAGCAGATCCAGACTACTACGTATACCTGTACATGTCATGTTTGACAACCGTTGTCAATGTACCTTGTCAATAAGTTCCAGGAATACATAAATTATGACAATAACAGCTATTACAGCACTGTATATTGTACTAGAGTAACTAAAACCTGGGTTGATATATAGTCATAATGTAACATGGCAGAATATTATATATAAATCTATATAGCTAGTATCTAACAAAATTCAATACAGTAGACCTTTTTGCATTTTGTATGTACACACTGTGTACATGTACATTGTATTGATAGAAAGATCTACCCAGTAGCTATAGATCATCTGATGACATCGATGCTAGATCCGAGTAAAAACCGGACCCGAATGAAAACCCAAATGATTTAGGCAGGTGACCCCTAACCTTTTCATGTCGGTGCCGGGGATCGAAACGCCCAGCCAGCTAGGGTGAAAAGTTGAAAAGTAACTTAAACACATACAACACCCGATCATCTCCACTATTGAAGCCTTATTTTAATAAATTTTTTTGATACTTTCTATTATTTTCAGTTTTTGAACCAAAAGTTGATATCAGTCTTACTAGTCTTGACAATTTTTTTCTTCTCTGGTAGGGGTCTTATTTGCTGTTAAATATGGTACCAATATTATTATCAGTCTTTAAATTATTAATATTTTTTAAATACGGTAGATTAAATTTGATAAGAGTGTATTGTTAGTCAGGGCTGGACAATAATATGTACAATTTGGTTTGGTACATGTAAGTATCTGATCTGATGGCTTGTTGATTTTTAGAATTGAAACAACACTTCCAAGTAAAATATATTTTAATTTTTATCTTATACATATAGTTATTTTATCTATAATAACCAACTTTTCAAACTGAGTTATGATTGTACATTGTTTATTTAATGGATTACAGCTGCACTGAATTATAAGATATTTTATTTTCACATAATTAAAGTGATCTATTTTTTCTGTGTATGTATATATCAGGAAGCTAAAGGGTTAAATACCCAGCTATTACAAGATTAGTTATGTCACAAACCTTGTTTGCTGAAATTGTGTGATTACAGTAATTCAGTTAAATGAATCATGGTAGAAAATCGAATTACTGTTTTGTGATAACAGTAATTGAGTATAAAAACAACCCTACCTACTTCATGCTTGAGTGAGCTGTCCTACATATCCTATCACAACACTGACAGCTGTTATGGTAGCCAGTGTTTTCACATCGCTTATTGTACAAAGATTCATTACACAATAGATAAATACATTACACGACCAATTCAAACATCATTTTTAACTCATTCACCCCGAAATCTCAAAGTGGACTATTCCTGCCTTTTTGATCTGGAAGATTCTAATGCATAATTTAAGGGGTAAATGGGTTTACTGCATGTTTATGATAAACTTATTGAGTAAATAATAATATTTACAAATTATTGCTGTAAATTGCTACAAATTATTCACTTACAGAAAAAGGTAAATAATAGTTCGGTTAAATAATATCAAATTCAAAGAAGAATAAAGAATTGTGATTAAAATATGTTTATAGTTTACAATATTTATAAATGGTATTGTAAGTTACTATTCTGTTGTTTGGTGGTCTGGTCATAAATCTAGAGTGAATCTACAATAATTTGGACACGGAATAATCAGGAAAACACACCTTTTGTACAGAAAAGTCAGATTCTTTGTACAGAAAAGTCAGATTCTTTGTACAGAAATGTCAGATACTTTGTAACAGAAAACGTACAGACTAACAAAAACTTGGCAGTTTCGCAGCTTGGTGAACCAGTTTGTGTTAAAGCTACAGTATTTTCAAAATTCTATGCATAAATAAGACTTAATTAAGTAGTATGTACATCTGTAGTTATTGCTGAAATTATTTGTGTAAAATATCCGAAGAAGTTATCACAGTACTCATTAATGTTTATGATACAAAGGCTGATTGAAATAAGTAATGCACAA
>SAYR01028177.1:737947-749621 GCA_004382745.1 Argopecten irradians irradians | reverse complement strand
GTACGATGTGTATTTACAAATGACAGTTACATGTACACATGTAACATTTCATGCACAGCCAGTGACTATTACTAATGTGTGACGATGATTTGTACGATGTGTATACAAATGACAGTACATGTACACAATGTAACATTTCATGCACAGCCAGTGACTATACTAATGTGTGACGATGATTATGTACGATGTGTATACAAATGACAGTACATGTACACATGTAACATTTCATTTCACAGCCAGTGACTATACTAGTGTGTGACGATGATTTGTACGATGTGTATACAAATGACAGTACATGGACACATGTAACATTTCATGCACAGCCAGTGACTATACTAATGTGTTGACGATGATTTGTACGATGTGTTATACAAATGACAGTACATGTACACATGTAACATTTCATGCACAGCCAGTGATATATACTAATGTGTGACGATGATTTGTACGATGTGTATACAAATGACAGTACATGTACACATGTAACATTTCATGCACAGCCAGTGACTATACTAATGTGTGGACGATGATTTGTACGATGTGTATACAAATGACAGTACATGTACACATGTAACATTTCATGCACAGCCAGTGACTATACTAATGTGTGACGATGATTAGTACGATGTGTATACAAATGACAGTACATGTACACATGTAACATTTCATGCACAGCCAGTGACTATACTAATGTGTGACGATGATTTGTACGATGTGTATACAAATGACAGTACATGTACACATGTAACATCTCATGCACAGCCAGTGACTATACTAATGTTGTGACGATGATTTGTACGATGTGGTATACAAATGACAGTACATGTACACATGTAACATTTCATGCCACAGCCAGTGACTATACTAATGTGTTGACGATGATTAGTACGATGTGTATACAAATGACAGTACATGTACACATGTAACAATTTCATGCACAGCCAGTGACTATACTAATGTGTGACGATGATTTGTACGATGTGTATACAAATGACAGTACATGTACACATGTAACATTTCATGCACAGCCAGTGACTATACTAATGTGTGACGATGATTTGTACGATGTGTATACAAATGACAGTACAGTTACACATGTAACATTTCATGCACAGCCAGTGACTATACAATGTGTGACGATGATTAGTACGATGTGTATACAAATGACAGTACATGTACACATGTAACATTTCATGCACAGCCAGTGACTATACTAATGTGTGACGATGATTGTACGATGTGTATACAAATGACAGTACATGTACACATGTAACATTTCATGCACAGCCAGTGACTATACTAGTGTGTGACGATGATTGTACGATGTGTATACAAATGACACAGTACATGTACACATGTAACATTTCATGCACAGCCAGTTGACTATACTAATGTGTGACGATGATTTGTACGATGTGTGTTACAAATGACAGTACATGTACACATGTAACATTTCATGCACAGCCAGTGACTATACTAATGTGTGACGATGATTTGTACGATGTGTATACAAAATGACAGTACATGTACACATGTAACATTTCATGCACAGCCAGTGACTATACTATGTGTGGACGATGATTTGTACGATGTGTATACAAATGACAGTACATGTACACATGTAACATTTCATGCACAGCCAGTGACTATACTAATGTGTGACGATGATTAGTACGATGTGTATACAAATGACAGTACATGTACACATGTAACATTTCATGCACAGCCAGTGACTATACTAATGTGTGACGATGATTTGTACGATGTGTATACAAATGACAGTACATGCTACACATGTAACATTTCTATGCACAGCCAGTGACTATATACTAATTGTGTGACGATGATTAGTACGATGTGTATACAAATGACAGTACATGTACACATGTAACATTTCATGCACAGCACAGTGGACTATACTAATGTGTGACGATGATTTTGACGATGTGTATACAAATGACAGTACATGTACACATGTAACATTTCATGCACAGCCAGTGACTATACTAATGTGTGACGATGATTTGTACGATGTGTATACAAATGACAGTACATGTACACATGTAACATTTCATGCACAGCCAGTGACTATACTAGTGTGTGACGATGATTTGTACGATGTGTATACAAATGACAGTACATGTACACATGTAACATTTCATGCACAGCCAGTGACTATACTAATGTGTGACGATGATTAGTACGATGTGTATACAAATGACAGTACATGTACACATGTAACATTTCATGCACAGCCAGTGACTATACTAATGTGTGACGATGATTTGTACGATGTTATACAAATGACAGTACATGTACACATGTAACATTTCATGTACAGCCAGTGACTATACTAATGTGTGACGATGATTTGTACGACGATGTGTATACAAATGACAGTACATGTACACATGTAACATTTCATGCACAGCCAGTGACTATACTAATGTGTGACGATGATTTGTACGATGTGTATACAAATGACAGTACATTACACATGTAACATTTCATGCACAGCCAGTGACTATACTAATGTGTGACGATGATTGTTACGAGTGTATACAAATGACAGTACATGTACAATGTAACATTTCATGCACAGCCAGTGACTATATAATGCTGTTGACGATGATTTGTACGATGTGTTATACAAAATGGACAGTACATGTACACATGTAACATTTCATGCACAGCCAGTGACTATTACTAATGTGTGACGATGATTTGTACGATGTGTATACAAATGACAGTACATGTACAACATGTAACATTTCATGCACAGCCAGTGACTATACTAATGTGTGACGATGATTTGTACGATGTGTATACAAATGACAGTACATGTACACATGTAACATTTCATGTCACAGCCCCAGTGACTATACTAATGTGTTGACGATGATTAGTACGATGTGTATACAAATGACAGTACATGCTACACATGTAACATTTCATGCACAGCCAGTGACTATACTAATGTGTTGACGATGATTTGACGATGTGTATACAAATGACAGTACATGTACACATGTAACATTTCATGCACAGCCAGTGACTATACTAATGTGTGACGATGATTTGTACGATGTGTATACCAAATGACAGTACATGTACACATGTAACATTTCATGCACAGCCAGTGACTATACTAGTGTGTGACGATGATTTGTACGATGTGTATACAAATGACAAGTACATGTACACATGTAACATTTCATGCACAGCCAGTGACTATACTAATGTGTGACGATGATTAGTACGATGTGTTATACAAATGACAGTACATGTACACATGTAACATTTCATTCACAGCCAGTGACTATACTAATGTGTGACGATGATTTAGTACGATGTGTATACAAAATGACAGTACAATGTACACATGTAACATTTCATGCACAGCCAGTGACTATACTAATGTGTGACGATGATTAGTACGATGTGATTATAAAATGACAGTACATGTACACATGTAACATTTCATGCACAGCCAGTGACTATTACTAATGTGTGACGATGATTTGTACGATGTGTATACAAATGACAGTACATGTACACATGTAACATTTCATGCACAGCCAGTGACTATACTAGTGTGTGACGATGATTTGTACGATGTGATATACAAAATGAACAGTACATGTACACATGTAACATTTCATGCACAGCCAGTGACTATACTAATGTGTGACGATGATTTGTACGATGTGTATATAAATGACAGTACATGTACACATGTAACATTTCATGCACAGCCAGTGACTATACTAATGTGTGACGATGATTTTGTACGATGTGTATTACAAATGACAGTACATGTACACATGTAACATTTCATGCACAGCCAGTACTATACTAATGTGTGACGATGATTTGTACGATGTGTATACAAATGACAGTACATGTACACATGTAACATTTCATGCACAGCCAGTGACTATACTAGTGTGTGACGATGATTTGTACGATGTGTATACAAATGACAGTACATGTACACATGTAACATTTCATGCACAGCCAGTGACTATACTAATGTGTGACGATGATTTGTACGATTGTTTATATAAATACATAGTACATGTACACATGTAACATTTCATGCACAGCCAGTGACCTATACTAATGTGTGACGATGAGTACGATGTGATACAAATGACAGTACATGTACACATGTAACATTTCATGCACAGCCAGTGACTATACTAATGTGTGACGATGATTTGTACGATGTGTATATAAATGACAGTACATGTACACATGTAACATTTCATGCACAGCCCAGGGACTATACTAAGTGTGTGACGATGATTTGTACGATGTGGTATACAAATGACAGTACATGTACACATGTAACATTTCATGCACAAGCCAGTGACTATACTAATGTGTGACGATGATTTGTACGATGTGTATACAAATGACAGTACATGTACACATGTAACATTTCATGCACAGCCAGTGACTATACTAATGTGTGACGATGATTTGTACGATGTGTATACAAATGACAGTACATGTACACATGTAACATTTCATGCACAGACCAGTGACTATACTAATGTGTGACGATGAATTTGTACGATGTGTATACAAATGACAGTACATGTACACATGTAACATTTTCATGCACAGCCAGTGACTATACTAATGTGTGACGATGATTTGTACGATGTGTATACAAATGACAGTACATGTACACATGTAACATTTCATGCACAGCCAGTGACTATACTAATGTGTGACGATGATTTGAAGATGTATACAAATGACTAGTACATGTACACATGTAACATTTCATGCACAGCCAGTGACTATTACTAATGTGTGACGATGATTTGTACGATGTGTATACAAATGACAGTACATGTACACATGTAACATTTCATGCACAGCCAGTGACTAATACTAATGTGTGACGACGATGAATTAGTACGATGTGTATTAAAATGACCAGTACATGTACACATGTAAACATTTCATTGACACAGCCAGTGACTATACTAAATGTTGTGACGATGATTTGTACGATGTGTATACAAAATGACAGTACATGTCTACATGTAACATGTTCATGCACAGCCAGTGGACTATACTAATGTGTGACGAATGATTTGTACGAGGTGTGTATACAAATGACAGTACATGTTACACATGTAACATTTCATGCACACACAGCCTGACTATACTAATGTTGTGACGATGATTTGTACGATGTGTATATAAATGACAGTACATGTACACATGTAACACTTCATTGCACAAGCCAGTGACTATACTAATGTGTGACGATGATTTGTACGATGTGTATTTACAAATGACAGTACATGTACACATTAACATTTCATGCACAGCCAGTGACTTATACTAGTGATTGTGACGATGATTTAGTACGATGTGTATATAAATGACAGTACATGTACACATGTAAACATTTCATGCACAGCCAGTACCTATACTAATGTGTGACGATGATTAGTACGATGTGTATATAAAATGACAGTACATGTACACCATGTAACATTTTCATGCACAGGCCATGGACTATACTATGTGTGACGATGAATTGTACGATGGTGGTATATAAATGACAGTAACATGTACACATGTAACATTTTTAATGCACAGCCAGTGACTATACTAATGTGTTGACGATGATTGTTTACGATGTTGTATACAAATGACCAGTACATGTACACATAGTAACATTTCATGCACAGCCAAGTGACTATACTAATGTGTGACGATGATTGTAGCGAATGTTATACAAATGACAGTACATGTACACATGTAAACATTTCATGCACAGCAGTGACTAATACTAATGTGTGACACGATGATTTGATACGATGTGTATACAAATGACAGTACATGTACACATGTAACATTTCATGCACAGCAGTGACATATACTAATGTGTGACGATGATTTGTACGATGTGTATACAAAATGACAGTACATGTACAACATGTAACATTTCATTGCACAGCCAGTGACTATACTAATGTGTGACGATGATTTGTACGATTGTATACAAATGAAGTCATCTACACATGTACACATTTTCATGCACAGCAGGTGACAATACTAATGTGTGACGATGATTAGTACGATGTGTATACACAAATGACAGTACATGTACACATGTAACAAATTTCCATGCAACAGCCAGGCGACTATTACTAATGTGTTGACGATGATTTGTACGATGTTTATACAAATGAAGTACATGTACACATGTAATCTATTCATGTCACAGCCAGTGACTATTACACTAATGTGTTTGACGATGATTTCTGTACGGATGTGGTATATACAAATGACAGTACATGTACACATGTAACATTTCATGCACAGCCAGTGACTTATACTAGTGTGTGACGATGATTTGTACCGATGTGTATACAAATGCAGTACATGTACACTATGTAACATTTCATGCACAAGCCATGTGACTATACTAATGTGTGACAATGATTTGTACGATGATGTATACAAATTACAGTACATGTACACATGTAACATTTCATGTACAGCCAGCTGACTATACTAATGTGTGTGACGGATGTATTAAGTACGATGTGTATACAAATGGTATCCAGTACCATGTTTCACATGTAACATTTCATGTATTCATCCAGTGACTATACTATATTTGTGACGGATGATTTAGTACGATGTGTATAAAATGACAAGTACATGTACACACATGTAAACATTTCATGCACAGCCAGTGACTTATACTAATGTGTGACCGCATCATTAAGTAAACGATGTACTGTATACAAATGACAGTACATGTAACACATGTAACATTTCATGCACAGCCAGTACGTATACTAATGTGTGACGAATGATTTGTACGATGTGTATACCAAATGACAGTACATGTACACATGTAACATTTTCCTTGCACAGCCAGTGCACATATTACTAATGTGTGACGAATGATTTGTACGTATGTTGTATATCAAATGACAGTACATGTACACATGTAACATATCTTTATGCACAGCCAGTGACTATTAACTAATGGTGTGACGATGCATTTGATACGATGTGTTATACAAATGACAGGTACATTACACATGTAAACATTTTCATGCACAGCCAGTGACTATTACTAAGTGTGTTGGACGATGATTTGTACGATGTGTTATAAATGACCAGTACATGTACACATGTAACATCTCATGCACAGCCAAGATTGGACTATTACTAGTGTGTGACGATAGATATTTGTCAACGATGTGATATACAAATGACAGTACATGTACACATGTAACAATCTCAATGACCACAGCGCAGTGACCTATACTAATGTGTGACGATGAATTATGTACGATGTGATATACAAATGACCAGTACATTGTACACATGTAACATTTTTCATGCACAGCCAGTGACTATACTAAATGTAGTGACGATGATTTGTACGATGTGTTATATAAATGACAGTACATGTACAACATTGTAAACATTTCATGCACAGCCAGTGACTATACTAATGTTGTGAACGATTGATTTGTTACGGATGTGTTATAACAAATGACAGTACATGCTACACATGTAACATTTCATGCACAGCAAGTGGACTATACTAGTGTGTGACGATCTCCGATTGTGCTATAGTAAATGACAGTACATGTTACACCAATGTAACATTTCATGCACACCAGTTGACTTATCTAATGTGTGACGATGAGTAGTACGATGTGGTATACAAATATGACAGTACATGTACACAGTGTAACATTTCATGCACACACAGTGACCTTATACTAGTGTGTGACGATTGTCATTTGTACCGCATGTGGCTATACAAATGACCAGTACGATGTACGACAATGTTAACATATCCATGTACAGCAAACAAGTCGTACTATACTAATGACTGTGGACGATGATTTGTATCGATGTGCTACTATACAAAATGGAATAATGACAACATGTACACATGTAGACATTTCATGCACAGCACAGGACTATACTACATGTGTGATTATGCTCGATGATTAGTACGATGTGTATACAAATGACTTAGTAAACATTGTACACACCTGTAACATTTCATGCACAGCCACAGTGACATATACTAATGTGTGACGATGATTGTACGATGTGATATACAAATGACAGTACATGTACACATGTAACATTTCCATGGCACAAGCCATGACTATACTAGTGTGTGTGACGATGATTATGTACGATGTGTATACAAATGACAGTCAACATGTACACATGTAACATTTCATGGCACAGCCAGGTAGACTCTCGTATTGTATTTGTACAGATGTGTATTACAAATGACAAGTACATGTACACATGTAAACATTTCAAAGCACAGCCCAGTTGTTACTATACTAATGTGTGCACGATGATATTGTACGATGTGTATATCAAATGGACCAGTACATGTCTACACATGTAACATTTCATGCACAGCCAGTGACTATACTAATGGTGTGACGATGATTTGTACGATGTGTATACCAAATGACAGTACATGTACACATGTAACATTTCATAGCACAGCCAACAGTGACTATACTATAGTTGTGCATTCGATTTGTACGATGTGTATCTTATAAATGACAGTACATGTACAACATGTAACATCTTCATGCACAGCACAGACAGCTACTATATATTGTTGACGATGATTTGTACGATGTGTATACCAAAATGACATGTCGACTATTTTTCTGTTACACTGTACATCAGTATACATTTCATGCACAGCCAGTGACTGATTATACTAGTGGTGTGACGATGATTTGTACGATGTGTTATATAAATGACAGTACATTACACATGTAACAATTTCATGACACAGCCAGTGACATTATACTAATTGTGTGACGCATGATTTGTACGAATGTGTATATAAATGACAGTACATGTATCACATGTAACATTTCATGCACAGCCAGTGACTATACTAATGTGTCTGACGATTGACTTTTGTACGATGTGTATACAAAAGAGATAATGTACACATGTACCATTACATGCACAGCCAATGACATTTCATTATTACTAATGTGTGACGTCATGATTAGTACGGATGTGTATATAAATGACAGTACCATGTACACATGTAACATTTTCATGCACAGCCAGTGACTATACTAATGTGTGACGATGATTTATGTCGATATTCGATCGTGGTATACAAATGACAAGTACATGATACACGATTAACATTTCATGCACAGCCAGTGACTATACTAATGTGTAGACGTTATGATTTGTACGATGTGTATACAAATAACAGTACATGTACACATTGTAACATTTCATGCACAGCACCATGACATATACTAATGTGTGACTGATGATTAGTACGATGTGTATACAAATGACAGTACATGTACACATGTAACATTTCATGCACAGCCCAGTGAGTCGTGACTAATGTGTGACGCACTGATTGTAGATGTGTATACAAATGACAATAATGTAACATCATGTAACATTTCTAATGGCACAGCCAGTGACTATACTAAGTGTGGACGATGATTAGTAACGATGTGTATACAAATGACAGTACAATGTACACATGTAACATTTTCATGCACAGCCCAGTGACTATACTAATGTGTGACGATGATTTGTACGATGTTTATACCAAATGAAGACAGCTTACACATGTAAACATTTCATGTACAGCCAGTTGACCTATACTAAGTGTGGACGAGATTTGTACGATTGTGAGCGATATAACAAATGACAGTACATGTACACATTGTAAACATTTCCATTGACCAGCCAGCATGACTCATCATATAATGTGTGACGATGATTTATTGTACGAATTGATATACAAATGACAGTACATGTACACATGTAACATTTCATGCACAGCAGTGACTATACTAATGTGTGACGATGATTAGTACGATGTGTATACAAATGACATGTACATGTACACATGTAAACATTTTCAATGTACACCAGTGACTGATCGACTAATGCTGTATGCACGATGGATATAGTACGATGTGTTAGTGAGAGCGAGTAATTGCACTAGTATCAATGTTACACAATGTAACATTCAATGTATACAGCCTAAGTGACTATACGTAATGCTGTGACGAAAATGACTTACGTACGATGTGTTAAGTGAGCTACATAATGACAGTACATAGTTCACAACGAGTGTTTAACATTTCATGCACAAGCCCCACGTGACCATATACTAAATGACTGACGCATGATTTTAAGTACCCGATGTGATATACAAAATCACAGATACATCGTACACATGTAACATTTACATGCACAGCCCATGTTTGACGTATAACTAGTGTGTGACGCATGAAATGATTTGTACGAACTGCTGTCATCACAATATCGGACAGTACAATGTACCACATATAACATTTCATGCTACAGACCAATGGTGACTCATACAAATGTGTATGCGACCGTTATGATTTGTACTGCTGTGTATACTAAATATGAACATCCCAGTACATGCCGTGCGAGGCATTGTAACATTTCAGTGCACACCATGGGGGACATACTAAATGCTGTGACGATGATTTGAGTACGATGATGCTAATACAATGACAGTTAACATGTACACATGTAACTAACATGACAGCCCGAGTCGACATATACTAGCTGCTGTGACGATGCATTTGCTACGATGATGTATTATAATATGACAGTACATATGTACACAGTGTAACATCTCAAATCATCGTCACACATTAGTATAGTCACTGGCTGTGCATGAAATGTTACATGTGTACATGTACTGTCATTTATATACACATCGTACAAATCATCGTCACACATTAGTATAGTCACTGGCTGTGCATGAAATGTTACATGTGTACATGTACTGTCATTTATATACACATCGTACAAATCATCTTCACACATTAGTATAGTCACTGGCTGTGCATGAAATGTTACATATGTACATGTACTGCCATTTGTATACACATCGTACTAATCATCGTCACACATTAGTATAGTCACTGGCTGTGCATGAAATGTTACATGTGTACATGTACTGTCATTTGTATACACATCGTACAGATCATCGTCACACATTAGTATAGTCAATGCCTGTGCACGAAATGTTACATGTATACATGTACTGTCATTTGTATAAACATCGTACAAATCATCGTCACACAATAGTATAGTCACTGGCTGTGCATGAAATGTTACATGTGTACATATACTGTCATTTGTATACACATCGTACAAATCATCGTCACACACTAGTATAGTCACTGGCTGTGCATGAAATGTTACATGTGTACATGTACTGCCATTTGTATACACATCGTACAAATCATCGTCACACATTAGTATAGTCACTGGCTGTGCATGAAATGTTACATGTGTACATGTACTGTCATTTGTATACACATCGTACAAATCCTCGTCACACATTAGTATAGTCACTGGCTGTGCATGAAATGTTACATGTGTACATGTACTGTCATTTGTATACACATCGTACAAATCATCGTCACACATTAGTATAGTCAATGCCTGTGCATGAAATGTTACATGTGTACATGTACTGTCATTTGTATACACATCGTACTAATCATCGTCACACATTAGTATAGTCACTGGCTGTGCATGAAATGTTACACGTGTACATGTACTGTCATTTGTATACACATCGTACATATCATCGTCACAC
>SAYR01028177.1:698226-728200 GCA_004382745.1 Argopecten irradians irradians | reverse complement strand
GAAATAAACCACAAAACTGACTCAGTATTCCATGTGTGTTGTGGTTAAACCACGTGATCTGAACGTCCTAAGACCTTTATAACCTCTTTGTACTTTATCGTTTCCTTGTGTAGTTCGTCCCGACTGAATACTGCGGCGAGAAAGGTGTGGCGAGTTCTTTATGGAGAAATGGGAAGGGGGTAAGGCGAGACTATTAGGATTGGGGAGAGGAGGAGGGCGAGACTACTAGGGGTAGGGAGAGGGTACAGTGGGAGGGCGATACTGTAGGTGTGGCAATGGTATATGTAACTAAATACTTCACCTGAACTTCCTTCAAAGTCCAAGAAAACCAGACCGGCAGGCATAACTCTTCCATCTAAAAATAACCGCAAAATCAGAACTAAATACAAAAATCCACAATAAAAGAATGTAAACATCATACTCGAGTTTCGATCACACAACAAAGTAACATGTACAAGAATGCAGGCTATTGTACCATAAGATACACCCCCATGCTACTGTAAATATATCGATAGGGACAGCTGGTAACAAATGCCAAAGTACATCAGTTTTTTTTATTTAACGAAGAAAGTATTAGCCTTCTACTATTGAATGACGTTTATTAGAAGGCACCTGGACACTTAAGATTTTTTTAATTAAAACAAACATACAAATTGTATACATACTCATGTTAGGTGGACAGCGCGGGTAATCATCGTAGATCGTTTCCATGAACGCAAAGCTACGATCAGCAGAGGTTAACTACAAAGAAAATAAATAACATCATGATGCAACTCAAGGTTATTTATAAATATTATTTTGCACTTACGGAATAAATTAATTATATTGTCAATCTGATTAAAATAAGATCCTTATTATCACCACGTTGATAAGAGGATCTGACAACATCCCGTTAGGGGTCACGTTCTGGTGACCTATGGAAATGACCAATCAAATTACAGCTGCCAGAATCTTGACTGGGGACGAAATGATTTGAAAAAGCTGTCAGAATTATTTTCGTGTACAAAGTCATCTCGCCCAAAGAGCACAACGAAAATGCAAATATATACGGGGGCGAAATAGAGTTATCAATGTGTACAAAATGCATTTGATCTGAAGTACACGTGGTAAAAAGGTCATCCAAACGTGACCCCTTACGGCATGTTGTCAGATCCTCTATATCTAACGACAGGGACATGAGAACGTCTATACACTGTATGTATATTTAAACCACTCAAGAACTCGAAAACAACAAAACGGATATATATATCTTCTAACCAGCTAACAGCTAATTGTACAGGCAAAAGGCTTTTCCATGGGTAAAGGCGACTAAATTTGAGTCTAATCTTTTCCCATTTATTCTACATCAACTTAAATCGACATTTCGTCTAAGCTCACAGATACATTAAGCTTTGTTGCTCTTTGGGCGAGATGACTTCAGACACGAAAATGATTATGAAAGTTCTTGAAAACTATTTCGTCCCATTAATTGAGTGATAGATACATTAGTCTATTATTGTGACAGCGTGGGGTGTGTAGTTTGATCTTTTGCGATGTGCTCCAGTGAGACTGCACTACGTGTATGAAAATGGTAAAGTTCTGCTAATAAAAGGAGCTACTGCAGCCTCCCTTACCATATAACAGGAGACCGGCCTTAATTTGACCTTAGCTCAACCAAACAACATTTCAGGTAATAACTTGGTAGATTAAGAAGACATTTCCAAGTTAATCGTATTTTTGGTAGTTTGGCTAAATTTTGAAATAATTGTCATTGGAAATGGGCACCGAATAAGATTGACACCCCTAAGATCCCCTTAATAGTTACAAGCGATTTCAGGCCTGTAAAATGTAACCAACGTCGCTATTTATAACACTTTATACTGATAACGACAGTCAATGGGATTGTAAATCATGAGGTGAACGGTGATAAATGTTTGTGAATAGGCAACAGAAGGCAAAGGAGCAGACATATACGAGATCCCAATTCATCTGGCAGATTGGCCTTTATACTAATTTTATTACAGTGGTCGATATTGGGTTCACTTCTCAAAATCGAACCCTCACTAAACCGTCCAAAATTGTATGCACCAACCACGATCGGTTTAGGGTTTATTTTAATTATTTACAGTACATGTACAGTGTATGTGTATTTTATTTAAGTTGAATTATGTACGTATGCGAACTACTCAGTGGTACATGTATGTCATGACTTGAAGTCATATTATGACAGTCGGGATGTATTTTTATCACCCGGCCCATATATCGATTTCCTCTGATATATCAATGATCTGATCACTGAGGCGAGACAGGGTGTGATATTACTTATATCATTGATCTGATCACTGAGGCGAGGCAGGGTGTGATATTACTTATATCATTGATCTGATCACTGAGGCGAGACACTGACAGGGTGTGATATTACGTAGAGTCTATACGGTATCGATCGTTTTAGATATTGCTCATAGTTATATTAGGCATCTTACGTATATTGCACTCGACACCGGTCACACGCGAGCCACCCGAGATTATTCTTTACTACACGAATGACATCCTGTTCCATTCACAATAAAATCCTGGAGTCACTTGATATCTCTTCCTGTCTGAGTCGATAAGAGTATTTGATATCGGAAGGTGGACATATCACTACAATGGTGGACATAACGACAGTGATAGTAACCCCTGGAATATCGAGTAAATTATTCAGGACTGCTGAGATAGTTCAACGTATTTATGACAGTTGCGGGTCCATCATTTACACAATATACATGGAAATTTATAATAGAATAATAAAGTAAATATTATATTGATTATGCAACAATCAGCAGCATTTTTAACTTGCGTTGGCATTTAATCCCCCCTCTCTTTTTACGTAATTTTATGAATGACAATGAGTATAAAGCGGTGGGAGAGTGTAAGTCAAACGGGTTGAAATGTGATCACGAACAAAGCTAATTTATTACTTATGACCACGCTAACTTTACCCCCGTAAAATTGATAACACGAAAAATCATAAATACTCTCACAAACATAAATAATCTCAAAAATCATAAACTAACTCACGAATTTAACATGAACTCAAAGTCGGACAAAACACATCCGGCATCGATCGTTTTACTGCATCGTAGAATGTACAAACCTGTATAATTGGTTTGTCATGTATATAAAAAAAAGAAAATAATGTATTGCGGAGAACACACTACAGTGATAACCAACTAAATCAGAGACTTTATTAGCTTAAATACTAATTACTAGAAAACGACTAAAATCTATAGAATCTACCAATCTTACCATTTTACTAGCTTCTATCTCAGTAGCGTTGTATTCTTTACAGCATAGAGGTTTGGTGCCGTTGTTTATCGGGTAGAGCTTGAAGAGATCAAGTTTAACCCCATCCCCGGGGTCACATTGTATACACACTTGGTCTAGCTGCGGGATATTGAGCACTGACCCCTTTTGCCTTCCTCCCTGCACAACTGGCCTCATTAGAATTTCATCCCCACTGTGGGGGTCCGCCATTCCAGGGCCCTCGACCTGTGCCAGCTTCCCGGCCAGTAAGAGTCCTAACATAATCGATATAAGTAAAAAGTTTATCAGAATCGACACCACAAAAAACAGTCCTAGAGTTCGAGACTTTAAACATCCCATACGCTGCTTGGATGGAACAGTTGTGGTACTATCGTGGTTTTCCTCATCTACCATTCGGTCTGAGCTTGATTCGCCGGCAGCCATTGCTGAGTTAACAAAATCTCCCAAATTTTTCTTAAACAGATTGTTATAAAATCACAACATTCTGTTCTCGGTTTCAGTTGTTTGCTGCGGCCGGTTCGAGTTGTTTACAATGATTACTTCATGGAAAACCCGATTTAGCTGGACAGTCTGGTGTGAGCTGTGAATGATTGGTTGGAAAACCCATTCACGACCCGCGTCATATACCGAAAGTAGGCTAGATACAATTTACACTGATGGTGTAGCGGTTGTGGTTTGGACTTCCCCTATATCTATTTTTAGTAACATGACACATTGGCAGGTGTGTCCTTTAACGCGATACATATATCTACATACCTGTTAAAACTCGCGATTCATAGTACTTCCGAGAGGAAGACTATACATACCTGTGGCTTTGTGGGGTAGGTCGACACACAATGGACGATATTTGACTTTGAATAGCATAACGTACGAGTTCAAATGGGTATATAACATATATCCTAACTCCAAACACTCGATATTTCATGATATCATAACGATAGTTGTTATCCGTTCCTTTGCGTTGAATGAATATTCATTGATTTATGCTTTCATTCATGCTTTTCATTAATTAATTTATTCAGTAATAAATATTGAATTTGAATAAATAAATATTGAATATTCATTCATCATCCAGTTACTAGAGTTTTAGTTTGAAATTAATTTGATTGTCACACAATTTAACAATGATGATTAGGCACAAGTTTCCATGCACATCTTTGAAAGCCTTTCCCTCACAAATAATTATTGTTACCTAAATACATTTTAGTACAGTATTATAAATATTTTCATATGTAAGCGCCAGTCAGTCGTTGATGGATAATGGATAATTATTATTGCCTTTACTGTTTAGTCATTTTTGCAGAGTAAATAAAATATTGAATTTCACATTTAAAACAACAAGTTGTTCTAAGAGACACTACGGACAACACTCGCCCCCCCCCCCTTCTAATACCGATTTTGCATCTCCATACAGTGTCTAATTACATGTATATATACTCTAGAGAAACAAATATATGTCACTATACGTATTAAGGACTCATAAAAATAAATAATAGAAAAAAAAATGAAAGAAACCCCCAAAAACAATGAATTTGTTGCATGCATAAAACGACAAACCCCCTCACGTGATAATGTGATCGATTTTGGTCCCTGCCAATATGTTCAGCCTGGGTATTCCCAGGATCACTAAAACTGGGTCGCTCTGACTTCCTGGTCAAGATATAGAGCCAGGTAGCTTTTTATTGGATATCTTATCTTTTGTTTAGTGTTGTACATATACTATACCCAGATCCTTAAGATATATATATAGTGCTCTTCTGTATCGCCCTAATTAACCTTCCTAGATAGGTCCTGCCCTATCACCGGCTCCTTATAAATGTGTGCGTACACACACACGTATACATCCAGAACACACCCTTACGCAGAAATTCCTACTAGATAGCAGCTGTTTCAATGCAAAGACAGTTGCCATGGTTACCGTGACTACAGACTGTTGAAAATCTACAGATACGCATGTTTCCATGAATCCAGATCTGGTATTTCCGATGTTCCACGAAGGTTTCCGATTAAACCTCCAGAGATTATAACTATGCATTTTGTTTTCTGAATCACAATACTCTTTGTTTGTAATGTGATAACTAAGGCTTTGTATTAAAATGATAAACACGCTATATACACACTATGTATATATAGCGCTGTTAAAGAACCCATGTCGATAACCATTGAGAATTAGATGGAAAGTCAACACTGTAAATCTGGTAAAAAACATCCTAAAACATTGACAAAACTTCATAAAACACATTTTAGTAAAAATAAGAAATTTTGTTATATTTTGATTCCATATATACAAATATCAAAGAAATCTTGTTTTTTTATGCTTTATATAGACATAGCTAATGGTTACTGACATGAGCTGAATAGGACATTACGAACAAAAAAAATCTACCATCAAGTGTATCACAAACTCTTGCCATATATCTTGCAAATAGCTTGAGTCTAGTAATAAACTCGGACCAACGCAGGTTCGTGATGTTGTTTTACACTTGTCTTGTGCTAGGATCAAATACATCTCTGCCGTAGCCGGCCCCAAGCCCGTGTTGAGAAGGGAGGAGGTCCTCATTAATCCTTGGTTACTATAACAAGTCCATTGTAGAGGTTGTAACCTAAACCAGGATTTTAAACAACCAAACAATCCAACCATCTAATTCTGTCGGAGTCAGAACACTCTGAAGTATAACCAGCCTAACAAGACGCAGTGATATTGATATTAATGCAAATGTTGGCCATTAACCAAATCCAGCCTGCCATTCAATCCGGGTAACTGTTTTAGACGACAATGTATATGGACCATGTAAATTAATTAACATTCAGGTTTATCACACAGTCTCGGTGGAGCGATTTCGGTTGTAAATGAGATTTCTGGATAGCAGCTTTCACAAACAAGTTATTTATTAGTTCAGTCAATTAACATTGGAAGGTTTCTTTCAAGTTTTTTATTGGCTTTTTGGAGTAAATCTAAATGGAGGTAAGAAGTTAAGGGCAAGCTATACATGGTATACTACACTTATAGCATAATAAAAAAAACAAGAGTTCAACTCGCCATAGTTATCAATGTGACAGTGTACGCTTCCTATATGTACTTGTCATCGAAACGTCACACATCCAAATTTATATGTTACATGATGGTATCATTTGGTATTATACTACACACGTGCTTTATCTTATAAATATAACACGCCCTTTTTTCTGTGACGTCACAAAAAGAATTCTTATATTTCAGTTATTTTATTCGGGTCAAATAGCAATAACACATTCAAAAGTCTCGAACATGTGTAATATGTAAACATTGACACGTGATTTAGTGAAATTCCAAAGGAAGTCCTCAAATGTTTACATGTATCCATACACACAGAATTGGGTCACATTCTGTACTCAAGTTATTGGGAAATAAACAGATCTACTCCAACTTAGTTTATCGATACAGAAACAGTGTACTATAAATCTTCTTATTTCCACTTTTACATTATTTCGCGTCAGCGTTATTTTCAACATATTCGTGAAAAGATAAATTCGTCATCATCAGGGTCAACATGATTAAGGATTCTTTATGACAGTCGTGCATTCTCATATATACGCGGTTTTATAAATCATTCGCGTAACATTTTAATTCACGTTCGAGGCAGCGAAAATGTTTATATCGCGAGACTCAAGTTATTTGCAGTATGTAGTATTCTTACTTAATAGATAAAATGTTTGAGAATTATGTTATCGAATTTAGGGAAATATTTGTATTGGCTTTTAAGAGGTCTTGATCTTAGATACTTGTTAGCTTTTAAGAGGTCATGATCTTAGATCCTTGTTAGCATTTAAGAGACCGTGATCTTGAAATTATGTACTGTATAAAGGATTGTGTATTCAATTACTCTATTTTTACGTGTAAAAGTATAATTATTTACAACACTACTGTAAATGTGCACACAAATCCATATTTTGTACCTATAAGACTAAGGGTTTTTGGTTAATAATAGATTGATTAAATGTCGATATTTTTGTACGAACACTTCAAATGGGTCAAATCTGTTAACTTAGATGGTTGTAATGATAGATCCTCCATAGATTAATTTAAAAATGCACCATTTCAGTCCATTTATCAATGTGAAATATTCAACAAGGCAATATATGCATAGTATATTTATTACGTATTTGATAAAGGTGATTGTTTTAAATACAGTTGATGTCATATGGTACAGTGTCCAAAGGCGAACTAGTAAGTGCACAATTTGTCAAGGACGAATTTCAATATTTGTTCAAATGTAAGAATGATCTAAACCAGAGAAAAATATTACCATTGTTATCGTGGAAATCCATTCATATAGATTAGACAATATGACATGTCATACATCAGAATTTCATTAGACAGATCTTGATGGATTTTGTATTCATTGGTGTAAATGTTTAAATTGCATGCATCTTTTCTATACAGTAATTTTTATTGTTCTTTTATTTAAGCATTGATGTAACTTTTTTTTTTTAATTTTATCGGGGTATGAAAAAAAAAATGTTTTCAATGCACGGATTCCCACAAAAGTTTGCAACCAAAGTGTTTTTCATACCACGATAAAACTGAAAAATAGTTATAGCAATGCTTATGATTAATTTCATGATATATTTAATAAAATAAAGTATTTTTAATTTACCATTCTAGTGATTTTTCAAAGTATTCCTTTTCCGAATCAATACGCAACGTCAATGTCTCTATTGTGACGTCACGATAACGTCGTAGTGTCGTACCATTCTCGGATTTGTTTTTCATAGTGCTATGCAAAAGAATTGTTGGCCAATCAGAATGAAAAAAAATGGTATAAAAACAAAGAGAAATTAATTATTTATCGTTGTTATATAATGTTTTACATTTTCTTGTGTTTGTGGATACCAAATAGAATGCTGAAACTGTAATTCTCCTCTATTGCAAAATGAAGACATTACATTTTTACTATGTGTGAATTTACTAATTTACTTTTCGTTGTCGGTGTGGATAAAGAACACTCCGATTTTTCAGTGTGAATACTTACGGACAAGCCTAGTTTACTATGTATATATCTCTTCTATCTATCTAAATGTTTTTAATGTATCGCCTTTACCTAATTAAGGAAACACCCTAACATTTCTTAACTCCAAATTACTGAAATAATTTACTCCTAATTAGATGACTCTGGTGGTTTAGTGGAGATAGATATGTTTGTGGCTATTTATCTGTTTTTAACCAGGAGGAGTAACGTCCCTTTGTTGACACGGTGTTATCTATTCACCTGTACAGTAAATGGCGTGGAGCAGGTAAGTCTATAAAAGTTTGCTTTTATTGACACAAACGTACTTATAATACACGCTCATAAAACCTTAGTTATAACTAACGTCTTATACATCAAACTTATAGTAAGTTATATCAGACGCCAAAAAATATTGGGGTCACCTTCCTGTACAGATGTGTACAATGGGTAATGTGGTCTGACGCTGTGAGATCAACATCATCGAGGGTAGATACCTGTCGATTTATAAGTAACTAGGACACAGTATATTGCAGCTCTATTTACTGACATGTGACTTAACGCACCATTTATGATAGAATCGTTATAGAGTTACCGCCCTTTAGGTGACATGTATGCATACTACGTAGATGTTGTCATCAAATGTTTCATATTCAAACTTGTCATTCTATCCTATTTTGTTATATATGTCTGCTGTGAGTGTCGTAAAAATACACATTTAAAATAATGAAGTTTATATGCATATTGTAATGAAATATCCGATGTTCTTCATTTTTATCTTCTTGTGTTTTGTGCATATTGTAATGAAATATCCGATGTTCTTCTTTTTTTTTTCTCCTTGTGTTTTGTTGGCCCTGCAGGTAGGGCGTTAGAATTGTACCTGCTGCCCCTATTGCATGATCGTAAAAGGCGACTAAATTTAGGATCTTATCTTTTCTCTTCTTCCTAACTGACTTTATCTTTCCTAACACCTCCCTTGGCACCGCCTCACTTTTGGCCTTGAGTTACATGACCATAGCTGTTAATATGTACGATGGCCCGTTTGAGCCTGTCAAATTACAACTACCTGATTAAATAAGTTGTACTTTTATAAATTGACAAAGTGTACATGACCATTTACTCTTAAGTAGTTGTACATTTATAAATTGACAAAGTGTACATGACCATTTACGGTGGGCAGCACAGGGACCTGGCACGAAAATTTTCAACCAATAATATACATATATATATTATAGTATCAAGGGTATGAACTCGGCGGTCGAGAAAAACGGACCTATTTTTTTAAAGCCGTGATTATTTTAATAAATGGGTTCTATACAACATTGACGGATATCTTACCTTAAAGAGAAATAATTTATCTTTCCATTGAGTGCTTGATGAACAAAATTGGCCAAGTATTGACGAAGTTATGGCTTGATGAATCGGGAAATTTACGAAAAATATGCTAGGTAGACATTTCCCTGTCCGGTCGAAATGTCGTCTCGGCTCTAATGGGTACCTCAAAAACCAAGCCAAAATCACAAAATCTACGCTTGTGGTGGTAAACAGTACCCATAACTGTGTTCATCCACAATCTCCTTTGGAGGTGTTATGACCCGTACTATTTAGAAACTCCATTTAAACATCGTGTAGCTCACTTACTTTAACCGTCACCGCCATGTTCGTTTTTCTCTCGGAGCGCTTCTCGACTTAACATATCGTGACTACATTATGCAAATTATGTAATGTTGTGCTTGTGGGTAAACTCGAGAAGCGTTCCGAAGAACAAATGAACATGGCGGTGACGGTTAAAGTAAGTGAGCTACACGATGTTTAAATGGAGTTTCTAAATAGTACGGGTCATGACACCTCCAAAGGAGATTGTGGATGAACACAGTTATGGGTACTGTTTACCACCACCAGCGTAGATTTTGTGATTTTGGCTTGGTTTTTGAGGTACCCATTAGAGCCGAGACGACATTAAGACCGGACAGGGAAATGTCTACCTAGCATATTTTTCGTAAATTTCCCGATTCATCCTACCATAACTTCGTCAATACTTGGCCAATTTTGTTCATCGAGCACTCAATGGAAAGATGAATTATTTCTCTTTAAGGTAAGATATCCGTCAATGTTGTATAGAACCCATTTATTAAAATAATCACGGTTTTAAGAAAATAGGTCCGTTTTTCTCGACCGGTATCGGCGTGAGTTATTGGGTGAATGGGGAATGTTAGATTCCAGTCTTGACCTTTGCTTCAGCTTTCATTAATATTGCAGCGATAACGTGACAAACAATTAAGCGCAGACCACGTCCCCTCGTTGTTTTCCGTATACAGACAATTATATTTGCTGAAGTCATGTTTTCAAGACAACATCTAAGTTGCATTTGTATGTTTATAGATAAAATTTGAAGACCACATTCTATATAACTGACTGCATTTACAGGGAATTTCGAACTGATGATAGCCTGCGTTTTATTGTTTGTCACGTTACCGCTGCAATATGAATCAAGGCTGAACCAAAGGTCAAGACTGGAATCTAAAATCCCCATTCACCAGTCTCTCAATAACTCACGCCGATACCTTGCCCTGCCCACCGTAAATGGTCATGTACACTTTGTCAATTTATTAATGTACAACGTCTAAAGAGTAAATGGTCATGTACACTTTGTCAATTTATAAATGTACAACTTATTCAATAACGTAGTTGTAATTTGACAGGCTCAAACGGGCCATCGTAAATATGACGTTAATGAATCAATCAAACAAACAAACAAACCTTGTGTTTTGTAGAGGTCTTCGTATATAAATATATAATACTTTATGCTTGTTTGTAGCGTAGCTTGTAGTTTATGTCAATACGTGTATTTGTAATTTATAAAAAATATAATGAAATTCTGTGAATACTGCATGTTTTACGCATTTGATATATTTCAGGAATTGAAAAAGACAAAGGATACTACTAAAAGCTCCTGCTGTTTCTCTACTAATCAGACGATGGCGTCCAGGGTGGGGTTTGCCTTGTTTGGGCTAGGAAATATGGGTAAATCCTCAATTTATATCATACCTATTGGCAATAATTGGCTGGAGATTTCGAAGCTACTTTTAATATTCTCTTAAAATACTAGCTGCATTGTCCTGCTGGTTAAAAGGCACGTTCGAAAGTCAAATAACGAAAATGAAATATGACATATCGGTATTTTTGTTGTGTTTCATTCCGCCTTCCTTGAGATTTCGTTTCCACGACCAAGTCATTCGTCGTGTCTCGATTATTTTCACTTGATTAATCAATGTGTGTTATTCGTTTCTCTGACTTAACCAGTCTGTGTTCTCCGATGTTCTAGTATACATTTGTGACCAATTTGTGTTCTCTGTTTCCCTGACGTAACCAATCTATGTTGTCTATTTCGCTGACGTAACCAACTTATGTTCTCTATTTCGCTGACGTAATAATTTAATGTTCTCAGTCTCCCTGACGTAACCAATCTATGTTCTCTATTTCGCTGACGTAACCAATCTACGTTCCCTGTTTCCCTGACGTAACTAATGTATGACATTCATTTCTCTAACATACCCAATATATGTGTTCTGTTTCCATTACGTAACCAGTTGATGCTCTCTGTTATTGGAAGGTTTACTGCATGCTAAGAATGCGATATTATCCCCAAGAGCTTCATTGAAATGGATCATCCGAAACAACATAGAAGACGCCCAAACGTTTGTGAAAGATCTGAATCTACAGGCGAGGTGTACAACACCAAACAGGCTGGACGAGGTTTACTCAGACCCCGAGTAAGTATAGATTTATAAAACGCGAAATTAAATTTAAAAATATTTATCGCATTGATGTATTTTTTGTAAGGTACTGCTAGTTAAATTGTATTCTATGGTTTTTGATGATCGTCCTCATACATAGCACAATTCTGACTGGAATGCCGTCGTCGATGAAACAGAAGATGCTTACTCTTGCAGAAGACTTGATCCAAGTCCACCGTGGGAAGGTTATCGGAATCGGGGTGGATAGACTTTATAGTGCCACCCCAATGACCATATCGCTGAACACTAGGTGCATCGCCACATTGGTGTCCGAATAGACACAAGATGCTTACATTTGACAACGAACGTCCCGATATTGACGGCGCTTCCATGTGAAATGTGTTTGGATTGATAGGAAATTTTAGACATTATAAAGCAATTTCAACTCTCTTGACAGCTACGATACACCGTTTTTCATGTATAGTAAATTTCAAATTGAATTGTCAACTGACACGTTTCTTGTTCAAAAGTTGATGTCCTTTCAAAAGCTGATTGTTTAAAAAGTTATATAATAATTTTGTATTGTGTACTTGATGAACAACAGAAAAATGGCTGTATGTTTACAGGGTACACGCTTCGCTCATTTGTTCACCATCAACAACTCACGACCAAATTATACAGGACTCGCTCCATGCAGGTAAGTTGTGTGGTCGTTGTTGTGACATCATGACGATATCTGGAATATTCTGCATCTGTATACGATACGACACCATCATTGTTCACTTATCGTTCAACAATACTTTTTGATATTTCTATATCAACTGTTTTTGTATGGTTGCTAATATTCATGTGGGTTATAATTTCGCTAAATTCGCCAACTCATCCAGATTTGCGAAATTTAATTTCTCGCGAAGTCTATCAAAATCATAGTTTAATAAACCCCGCGAATTAGTTTCAAATAGTTAACCGCTAAAGTTTATACCAGCAAAATTTAAGAACTATACAATATTAATGAGTATTTTCTATGGCTAAAATTATACAGTAATGGTTTCTAGGAAACATATAATCCCAGGAAAATTATAATTTTACGAGATTACATTGAATTTTATGGATGAATATGAATGCATATAAAATCTGAGTGTTATTTCATTATAAACCTCTCAACATGATTTCTTTAAAAATATAACCTGATGTGATGTTATTTTTTCCATAAAATAATTTTACATCTTATGCAAAACAAACAAACAAACGGTATTCAACATATCCTATGTACTCCAGGGTTATATGGCATATCACTTTCATCATAGAAAAAAACCTGCTAAATCACACGCCTACCGAGGCTTCTGTTGGTTTCTACAGAGAGCATCACCAATCATTAAAGCCATAGTGTACTGTATTTAATTTGATGATGTATGTCGAAAGATCAAACTAATATATAATTTTATCATCTGTTGATTTTCACGAAAGTGATAGTAACCCCTGGAATGTCCACCGCACATGTTAATTACATGTATATATGGTGTTAGGGGATATTTGTTGTTTACTATGAGCGGCTTCAGAAAAGTATCGTTTTCGATGTTATAGGTAAAGCTGTGTTCTGTGAAAAACCGATCACTGTCCAGGAAGATTCCACACGGAAATGCTATGAACTTGCCGAGTCGAGAAACCTGCCCCTTTTCTGCGCCTTTCACAGGTAAACCAATAACACAATTACACTGTACCATCATGTTGTCAATAGAGACAAGAAAACCTGAATCATCATTACAAAATGTCAAATAATAGTCTTACTTTTCAGTTCCAGATACTAGAGTTTGGGATATTTGACGACATAGTTATGTTAAGAACTTTAGGATTTCTTGCCTTGAACATTTTAACATATTTTATTGTGTAGTTTTCTATACAATGGGATTGGGCACAATTTTTCACTCATCAATACAACTTATATGAAGCCCTCTCACTGCATAATTATAATTAATTATAAGACAAAGAAGACAAAAATGGCAAAAATATACATATTTACATATTTACAAGATTTTAGAGAGAGAGATAGCGAGAGTTTATTTTAACATATGTATATAATTACTTAATTTATTGATATGTATGTATTCGTAATCACTCCCGATGCTGACAATCGATGTTGTACTAATCGCTGTTCTTGTCTCGCTGCTTTACTTAAAGTTCATCACATCCAGTGCCTTGGTCTCTTTCTCCTGCCAATCTGGTGCCTTGAACAACAAGTGTTGAAACCAAAACCACTGTATATTTATCTCGCATATCTAGAGTACTACGTGATGTTTTAAACCTTTAAACATTCATACCATTTAACAGATTTACAAACACGGAAAGGTTTAGCCAGGTGAAAACCTTACCAGCATTACGTAATTTCTATAACAACACCGATCTTCCAGATTAAGATGCTCTTTGGAGTTTCTGGTAAGTGAAAAGGAGAACGGGTGGCTGTGGTTTATTCGGATATTCTGCTTGTGTCTTTTCACATGACCACATTCTTTCATTTGGTTAGATTTTTGCTTGCTTGTTTGATAACTTTAAAGTAACGTCCTATTAACATCCAGAGTCATGTCAGATCGACGGCCTCCCATCTATGCGTTACGCTGTGTGTATGTCGTACGGGTGTGTGTTTTGGAAGACCGTGGTATATTCGTGTTGTCTTCTTATACAGTGGAACTCACCGAGGTATGCCGCCGAAGACACCAAGCAACACACCCAACCCGTTCACATACTGACAATGGGCGAACCATTTGGCCCAACACGAATGATGACTTACATTAATTTACATGTAAGTTGTTTCACAAAAGGAGTAGAAATCAATAGAAATAAATCAAACAATTCATTTTCAGTTTTACACCTGAAGACGCCGGCTTCATATGTTGTTCACGTGTGAAATTGTGTTTGTCGGGGCCGCGGTGCCCGAGTGGTTAAGATGTCTCGACATATTATCACAAGCCCTCCACCTATGGGTCGCAGTGCCCGAGTGGTTCAGATGTCTCGACATATTATCACAAGCCCTCCACCTATGGGCCGCAGTGCCCGAGTGGTTCAGATGTCTCGACATTTTTTACAAGCCCTCCGCCTTTGGGTCGCGAGTTCGAATACCATGTTGGGCAGTTGCAAAGTACTGACTGCTGGTCGGATTTGTTCTACGGGTTATCCAGCTTTCCTCCACGAACAGATTCGATACGTCCATGACCCTGGCTGTTAATAGGACGTTAAACTAATAACACCAAAATCAAAAGTGGTCGTTTGAAATCAAATTTCATAAAGCATGGCACTTCGTAAAAAGGTCTCTCTGTTGTTGTATTCCTCAGACAGTTTGACCCAAGTTTTATGAGCGTCCACAAAAGGATAAAATCAGGAGAGTTAGGACAGGTGAGGCTGATTAAGATGACAAGTCGTGATATGGCACTTCCACCTATATCTTATCTACGGACCTCAGGTAAATACGTACATACATATAGGTAAACCATACCTAACTAAAACCTGTATCAGGTAAATACGTACATACATATAGGTAAACCATACCTAACTCAAACCTGTATCAGGTAAATACGTACATACATATAGGTAATCCATATCTAACTAAAACCTGTATCAGGTAAATACGTACATACATATAGGTAAACCATACCTAACTAAAACCTGTATCAGGTAAATACGTACATACATATAGGTAAACCATACCTAACTAAAACCTGTATCAGGTAAATACGTACATACATATAGGTAAACCATACCTAACTAAAACCTGTATCAGGTAAATACGTACATACATATAGGTAAACCATACCTAACTAAAACCTGTATCAGGTAAATACGTACATACATATAGGTAAACCATACCTAACTAAAACCTATATCAGGTAAATACATACCTGTCAGATATACAGGTACACAAGGTCTGACCAACACCTGTATCAGGTAAATACATACCTGTCAGACATACAGGTACACAAGGTCTGACCAAAACCTATATCAGGTAAATACATATCTGTCAGATATACAGGTACACAAGGTCTGACCAATACCTGTATCAGGTAAATACATACCTGTCAGACATACAGGTACACAAGGTCTGACCAACACTTGTATCAGGTAAATACATACCTGTCAGACATACAGGTACACAAGGTCTGACCAACACCTTGTCTGGTAAATAGATATCTGTCAGATATACAGGTACACAATGTCTGACCAACACCTGTATCAGCTAAATACATATCTGTCAGATATACAAGTACACAAGGTCTGACCAACACCTGTATCAGGTAAATACATACCTGTTACACATACAGGTACACAAGGTCTGACCAAAACCTGTATCAGGTGAATACATACCTGTCAGACATACAGGTACACAAGGTCTGACCAACACCTGTATCAGGTAAATACATACCTGTCAGATATACAGGTACACAAGGTCTGACCAACACTTGTATCAGGTAAATACATATCTGTCAGATATACAGGTACACAAGGTCTGACCAATACCTGTATCAGGTAAATACATATCTGTCAGATATACAGGTACACAAGGTCTGACCAACACCTGTATCAGGTAAATATGTACCTGTCAGATATACAGGTACACAAGGTCTTACCGAAACCTGTATCAAGTAAATATGTACCTGTTACACATACAGGTACACAATGTCTGACAAAAACCTGTATCAATAGCACTATTCATTATAGACTGATTTGCTTAAATCACAAATAAACCGATAGCACAAGTCATTTCCGTCTGATTTACTGAACATGCGTCGTATTTCCAAATGAAATTAATATATAGCCACAAAGAAAATTTATTTATTTAACAGTTGATTTGCTTTATGCAAAATAAATTTAACCAATAAGTTTCTGCTTGTTACGTGAAAGTCGCAACCGAACAAGAACATAGCTATAAACGAGTGTTTCGAATGATGTCCCCTTAATTTATCGTCAGATCATCCATTTCAAAAGTAACTGTTCTTTTTGTTTAACAGGTGGAATAATAGCAGATTCAACCATCCATGATTTAAACTTTGTTCTATTGCTTTCGGGGTCTAGACCAAAAACAGTGTATGTTCAGGGAATGCATTTTCAGCCAGAACTCGCCTCTATCCCTGATATGGATCAGGTCCTTGTAACGATAAAACACGAGAATGGAACACTCTCCTTGATCGACAATGGCAGACTGGCGGCGTATGGTTACGACCAGAGACTAGAGGTAAGAATCGACATGTAAACAAAGCGACATACATTTCCTTGAAATCCAAAGTCTTACGGTAAATTTTCTAGTAGATGACCACGATAACGAAAAGCATGCTATTACATGTATCTTAAACTACAAATGTAAAAGAAAGCAAACACAAAAAACAAAAAAGTAACAAAAACAAAAGAAAATAAATAACAGCAACATGATGAATAGTATAATACCACGGTATGTGACACAGTCATGTAACTATAGATACATGTCATGCATTTTCATATACTTATTAATAAGATTTAATTTTATATCATATCAAACTAGTTCAAATATGATGAAACGTGCAAATTAATTAACATTCGATTGCCAATAATTGGGTGATGATTTATTAATTATGTATTTGTGTGTATATATGTAATTCTCTCTCGTTCCTTTTTTGCCACTCAGGTGCTTTGTGAAGAAGGTTTACTGACCGTTGGAAATCGTCCAAAGGATCAAGTGAGTGAGGCTGGACATCACGTGACTACAGAAAGTCGAATCCATGATCACTTTACAACACGTTATGACCAGGCTTACAGCAATGAACTGGAACATTTTCTAGACGTCTTACAAGGTGACGTTTATCTTAAATATCTTCAAACCACGGCAAAGGTTTTTAATTTCTGGAAAAGTAATTGTAATAGAATAACAGAATGATTGCATCAGTAATAAAGTGAATAAATAAGCATATCATTTCATAATATACATTATATAGCAGTTACTACAGTATAAAACCAAACACGTCCAGTTAAAATAACGACTACATTGAATATTGATTTCACAGTATGGTTATGTATTGATGAGTGAAACTACCTCCGTATCGTTATATTACCAAACTGAATATGTAATGATTATTTATGGATCGACAGAAGTATGCTGTAAATAAACCATCAAATCGGTTGGTAGGTAAACAAAATGTTAAGTGTTATAATGTATTTCGATAATCGGCATACTGTTGTTCAGCTTATAATCTAGTTTCTAATAGTTTAAATTAATATTTTCTAGTCCTTTTCGACCTCCATATGACTCTGAATGTTCGCTTTAGTTTCCATGATTTTAATGTTTATAGGAAAATCAAAGCTGTTGGTGACTAAAGACGACACAGTGGAGACGATGCGACTGATTCGAGCCTGTAACCTGTCTATAGAGACCGGAAACCCTGTAGAATACGACCAGGTCATTTAACGTAGTGATCCGACATTGTAACCCCTACTTGGCGACCAGGAGCCGTACACTACTCGCTTATATTCATAAAAATATGTCAATGTAATCTACATGTAAAGTAAGGACGACATCTACACCGATTTGTCACAACAAATCTCAGGAGGAAGTCCTCCACAGCTGACGAAAGTTCTGAGATGTTTTAATATTTACCTTTGCCAATATAAACAGATGATAAGGGCATGGTCTTGTAGACCAACTAATGTAATCTGCTGTTAGAAGCCATTAATCATGCAGACAGTATGTGCTTTTATAACGGATAAGGAAGAGCCAGTATTTTAGTTTATTCAGACGGATTAAACCAACGTACATATCTATGTATATTATCACAGGATATAGAATACAAAGAATCTTGTGTATCCGACATACACTTACTACCTTTATATGTAGTAGGGCCATAAAGTCACTTGATTGTATACATGTATTTATTGTTTGGGTAATAAAAAGAAAACTGCAGTGTACTCTTAACTCATTTCACATTCATAACGTCATCTCAGCTTTCCTAAGTCCCGCACCAAAATAAAACATTCTGTTTATCCTGGAACCACTATGACATTAAAAACGAAAACAAATTGACAGTTTCTTAATTGGTTTCGCTCGAAGCGAGACGCTTCGTTGATACGGAAGAAAAAGTAATTCACTAAACCGAATGTACTCCCTTTTACTTCCATGGGAAATATATAAGCGCATTCGCAAACATTACCATTAATTCTGTTCAGTGTGTAATAACACTGAGACAATATAAAAATACTCTATAAATATCAAAGAATTACTTTACACTACATACCTTAGCTATGAGCCAAGAAAAATACGAAATCGGTATCGTAAAAAGACGTCATTCCAGTGAATGTGACGTCGCTTTTTGGCGGGATTGAATGACGTTTCATTCACCGGAAGGTAAAAGTTCTGGGTCAAGTTAGAAAAAGTTCCCTCAGATATGGAACAAATTCACGCGATCTTATTGACGGATAAAGTATTTGGTATTGACGGATAAAGCACAAGTTTATTTGGCAGTAGTTATCCGTCAGTATTTTGGGGCAGTTGCATAAAGTATGAAACAATCACATTACATAGCGGTGTCCTCTGATCTTTGGATCTAGGCAAACAAGGATACATCGTTACAGTTTGCCTCAATATAAAATACTATCATTTCAAGCACTGTATTTATCCATGACTGTTTCAATCGTTACGCCTGATGACTACACTTTCTCTTTTTCAGAGGTAATTACACTGTCATTCTTTCACAGTTTCTTTTTCCTTCTTCCGTTCTCGTTTTCTCATGATCACGTCAAATATAACGAGGAGGAGGACTGCAGCGAATGACGAAGCTCCCATAACGTGGAATGTTAAATGGAAGGTGTTGGTTACGTCACGAAAATATCCTAAAAAAGATACAAAATCTTGACACCGAATAATTACATGAACAGTGACATGGACACTAACATGGAAAATAAAAATAAAAATAAAAGATTAAGCCCTACAATTCCTGAATCAATATTAGATCACGGTAACCCAACAAATAGTATTATAAGTATTTTAATACTTAAATTATATATGATCTTTGAGTTTCTAGTGCGGAGTAATACGGCTTGACAGTAGACATAAGGTTCTAGTACAAATACGTTTACAGGAATGTAAATATGTATGCGACATTTCAAAATCCTGATACACGAAAGCAGTCGGGTTAATATCGAGGCAGGGCATCTCGCATGGATGCTTATATATTAACTTATGTTGCTTGACAAGTGATATGGATTTTACCAATCCTGAATACATCAACATAAATTATTCATAAACGTGTTTTACCACTTTTAATCGTTACCCACATACAGTACATAAAGGACGAGTGTCAGATGTAACATGGTATTATGGAGATATTACACTCTTTTGTATTCGTGTATTTCAATGTAGGGAGGTAATGTGATGCAGCTAGCTACCAGTCATGTTTCCATTCATACATTCAGGCAAGTTGACGAGTAAGATTCGTCAGACACTTTGCTCGGGCATGCATGGATTGATGATTTTCATTGTGTTTGTTTTTGACAATTTAGATCTTTTATCATGTACATTATAAACTAACGATCAACATGTGCAAATACGTTTAGTTAGTACAATATTGTAATGAATAACAAGTAAAATTAAAACACATTCTTACACTGTCGTATTCCTTAAAGATGCTTCACTACAGACAGAACATATATATATATCTAATTAACACAATAATAATATGAAATAATCTAATTTGTTTTTGGTGCATATGCAATCAGTGTTTCGTTCCATATAGGACACAGTGTCATGTAATATTTTTAATATATTTTTCATCTTAAAGTAAAATTAGTAGCTCAAGAAAAATGCTAATTCGTCTGCTCCTGTTTTGAAAGAGAAAAATTACTATTTGTCAGCGGAAGAGCATCTTTAAAAAATTTTATCAACAAGATGAAGTAAAAGTATTATAATCGTCTTATACCATCTAAACGGTAAATGCCCTATTTGCCCAATAAACAATGATACTATGACAATGACGTTATGACATAGGTTGTTAAAGTATTATTAGGAACGTCGAAGAAATACTGTGTTATTTTACAATTGATTTTCTCATTTATATTGATTTTAAGTCTTGTTTTGATATAAGTAAGTGTTCAAATGACGTGTTCCTTAACTATATGACATTGATATTAGTGTAATTTTAAGTCAGACCATTCATGCATGTTAAGGCAAAAATGTAGGATTTTAAGCTACCGAATAGGCCAAAATGTACTTGTTCATGTGTTGTCCTGCTATTTTCCTTTAACACGTCCATTGATTTCTGCTTTGAAATCATATAATAAGTATGAGGTATTTTAGAATTACAATAATGCTAAAATTTGCCACTAACTTTTAACGTATACGTTACAAGTACGATGTTCGGATGTTGACTTTAGAATGAACTATACGACTTTCATTAATAATTTTGATTTCTCTAGTTTGGCTTCCCGCTAATTACTTACCTAATATGGGTAGAACTGAGCCATTAAACAGACATATAACTATGATGAATATTGCCATGGCAGCACTGTACCGCTTCATGCCGACGATCTCGATCATCATTGGTGGAAACAATGCTGCAATCATCCCCGCTATAGAGCCAAAGCAGGCGACAAAGATGACCAGGCGCCAAAACGAGGAATAGTAGATGGTGAACTGGAGGATGAGTCCAACCGCAACCTGGACATTAAAAAGGTAGACAAATAACACTGACCTACTAGGACGTTAGTTGATAAAACTCGTGTTAGTATCCCTACTGATAGTATTATAGAGTTGTTTCATATCAGTTAAAGATACTCCACCGCTGACAAATGGTATATTTTTACTATCAAAAACAGGAGCAGGCGATTTAGTATTTTTCTTCAGCTACAAAAGTTACCTACTTTACACCATTACTACCATTGAAAAGTTTTAGCATCTAATTTTACTTTAAGTTAAAAATATGAAAAATAATTAATTGCATCCCGACAAAAATCCGTGTCACTATATCCTATATGGAATGAAGTACTGATTGCGAATGCACCAAAGGCGAAACAAATTATTTTATATTATTTTTTGTGTTAATTAGACATATATATACACGATTAAACACCAGTCATTTTTCAAATGAAGAATATCATTTATGCTCTGTCGGCGGTGGAACATCTTTAACAGTCAAAACTATTTTCCCGATGTTGTTACACCAACCTGATAAACTGTTTTCCGAGACCGTGGGCCACAGGCTACATTGTAAAATCAAATGGATATATATTGATAAGATAATATTAGTTACACAGTTTGTTAGTGACCTAATACGGAAAAATATTGGGTCTAAAATAAAATTGTATCGGGCGAGGCGAAGCCGAGCCTGATACATGATTATTTTAGACCCAATGTTTTTCCGTATTAGGTCACTAACAAACTGTGTAACAAATTTATCCCGTCGAAGACGCTTTCAATGAAGTAACTGCAAAATGCATTATGTGCGAAAACCAAAACGACTCAAAATTAACAATTTTCACCTCATTGAAGACTCGAATGCGCTGTCATTGTCCATTTCTGTTAAATAATCCTGAATAAGTGTTGCCGATTTCGGTTTGCTTTGAAAGTGGTCATCAGCGCTCTCATTCAAACATTTTGTCTCCATATCTTTTGATTGCCGCCGTCGTCGCGAAGCGTTACTTGACCCCCATCTTGTGGCTAATGACGTTAGGGGCAAAGAACGATAACTCTATCGTCCAAACCTGATACGATTTCTACTAACCTAATACAATACGACTATATATTGGATATCACGTGACGTCATTTTAACCAATAGGAATGCAAGATTCTTGTCTGAGGCGGGATAAAACTCAAACCGATATTCGCGAAATAAAAAAAACGTGAGATAAATTTGGGTCTTACCTGTGAGAAGATGACAATCCAGTGTGGACGGAACGAAGGCTGATCTGCCAGGAAGCCGGCGAGGATACGGCCAAAAAAGTCTGTGATGCTTGTTATAGATACAATGATGGCTATACTCTGATCATCTATACCTCTATCCCGACAGTAAGTGGGGATGTATATATGAGCACACATGATAGGTACGTTTCCTAGACAATATATGGCCAGAAACAATATAAACAGGCCATTACGCAGCAATGAACAGTCTATTCTATTTTTACATTTTAGCACTAGACCGTCTGATCTGAGAGATTCATCTTTGGTTGCTTCAATGCTGTGTTCCATCATATGCGGAAGACTTGATAAAGAGTTTGAGGCTATGTTACCATTACTGAGGTATCGAACAATGTTAGAACGGGAAACTGTCTCAAAGACGTCATTTGAAACATTTTCATCTTCCTCTCTAACAGTTGTTTGCGAAATCAATGGATATTGTGTCTCTTCTTTGAAACTGTTTGAATATTTTTCTGGGGTTTTGTCTTCACAGTTAGAGACGTTAGTAACTCCATTTTCAGTCCGACGGTTCTTGGTGTAGAATGTGGTCGGTCGTAGGAGTGAAGCAGCAACTAAAGCATTGAAGGTAATACCCGCTGTGATGATAAGGCCTCCACGTAGACCATACTGATCAAACACAAAGCGATACAGCGGAGGCATGATGATCCCTCCGAGAGAATTTCCAGATATAAATATGGCATTTGCCAGACCTTTCTTCTTATCAAAATATTCGCCTAGCAACATATAGATCGGCGGATTGTTTAAAGCACCACCAATACCTGAAAGTATAAGAAACATATCGGAGTTATTAAAAAGTAATACAGTGTCACGGTGTCTCAATCTTATTTTATAGCATACCATTGCTTTTTAGGAAGATCTCGTGGTTTGAAGCCATGGCGAAATACATTGATATAAGATAATCGCCTTTTGCACTGCAATTGGAATAAGTACGTTACGGTCAAAATGATAACTCTAGAGCAAAGTTCTAACAGTGTGGGCAAACTATTCTCGAATTATCGAGGCGATCTGCCCCTTTGTCAAGAACTCTGAAATGGACGGCATTTGTATTGTGTAGTGAGAACAATCTGAAAATTTTTCTTTGACTGACAAGTTCTTATCTCACAATTGCATTGTTATTCTCACATTATATAACTGATTGAATAAAAAGAACCAGCAGCAATTGATACCGTTACTCAACAAGAGGACTCTGTAACGTTGTGACCCACCTATGAGGATGCTCTGTGACGCTAGGAGATAGCCCAGACCTGTGGCGAAGCTGCTGGTACCATAGCCAATAGCAGAGAGGATGATACCGAGGAAAACAGAACCTCGGACACTGAGACGATTAAAGCCAACACATAACATAATGGCCGCTGGAAATAGATCAACTATGTCATATTATACTGTAGAAATTATTAGCGCCGAAACATATGTATAGATCTAGACGTTAAAAACAATTGACGACCAAAACAAGAATAGGGTGAAATTATTAAGCAATGTTATATATCTGTGCAGTTCTCAATAAAAGATATGAAAATGTAATTTGTGGGGAAAGGGATTTTTAACGCAAAAGAAAAAAAAGAAAACAAAAAACGCAAAACTCGTTTACAATAAAATTGTATTTTTATCTACTACATGACAACGTTAGTGCTGAAGGATACGATGATCGACATGTGTGTGTTGGAATTGGAATTTTGTTGTCATTAAATCATATCTGAATATGACAATGATGACGCAGAACGTATATTGTAGCAGTTCATTGTATTTGTAACGGCTACAGACACATGTATCAAAACAGATAGCAATGCTTTTTTGAAACGCGCAGTTTTTGGGAACAGGAGGAATTACTTTGCTATGGGGAGATAATCTTACCAGCGAAACAATACACGACTGTGGTTATTGTGTTGATCATTACTGTCATCAGCACGGTGCCCTGGAACGCCTTGAGAAACTCGATAAAGAAGATTCCATACGACTTCTCCGTCCCCACAGTGATCGTGGCGATCAGTAGTGATCCTGGAATAACAAATAATGCATACAATGTATAATTTTACACTCTAAAATAGCATTGATGTATGGAGCTATACATCCAGTGTATTGTAAGAAGAGAAGGGATAGGGAATTCTGTCGTCACCTCATCATAGGCCCAAATGTCCAGCACTATATCGCCTTATGAGGAAGGGCTCTGGGCTGTGCACACTCACCAATACAACATACATGTAGGAATGTTGCGCTGTGACTTATTAACGCTATACGTTTGAGTTTTAAAGTTGAAAATGAGTTTCCTTTAAGCTTAAAAGAGACGAGGAATTTATTGAACTATGAATTTCTAGATCGACGTACCAACTAGTACCATCCAAGCCCATCCCCTGTCAACAGGAATCCGTGGATCTCTTGTGGCCTCAGACATCATACACAGGACTGCAGATTTAAAATCCAAAATTAGGACGTATATCCTGTTCTTGGCGTTAATACAAACATTAATAAAAATAACATAAAATACATTCGAAATATTTTATACACATTGTCAAGTTCGTGTTTTCAAAAATGGTTTCCAAAGTCCTAATTACATTCTTTCCGTTCCTTAGTACATGGTTTGTAAATTAAAAAAAAATCAAAATATTGAAACACTCACCCTGAATACTATAGATGGTATCCAATGGCAGTTTACAACATTTTATACCAGGAAGAAAATATAAATCGTTACCATTACCTGTAGTGTCCAGGTGAATCTTATCTGTAACCTTGGAAAGTCCTGTCTATAGTACAGTGGGATTCACAGGGATCTGCGAATTAGATAATTACAAATTTGGAATTATATATTATTGGAACATTATCCAGAGGCCATTTTAGACGTTTTAGGTATCTATATAGCAATCGGTAAAGCACGCTCTACCTAGGATATGAATTATTCTAATATTATGTTTGCACCACGCGCATGCTCCATAATAACCTGTTATTATTAGTATGTGAGCTAGGTTTTACAATATCAGTCATGATTGACCTCAGGGGCCCGATAAGCAGGGTCAGATGGTAGTGTAATAGTTTTAGAATAATAAAAGGATTTACAAAAGAAGGTTTATATTGATGCTTCGTTAACTACTGCGCGGTAATCAGGTCGACGCCGGGAAACATAAGACAATCCGCGTGCTGAGAATTCACATTTAAACGTTCAGGGGCGTAGGAAGCGGGGGCAACTGACCCCCCCCCCCCCCCCCGTTCCCCAGGACGGGGGGGGCAAACATGTCTTTTTGCCCCCCCCCCCCATTTTCGCCGACTGAATATTTTCTAAAAATGTTTATTTGAAAGAAAAAAGGGTCCTCCTGCACATTTTTTGTACTTCATTCTAGAAAATTTTCCGCTGCGCGGCGTATTTCCTAAAACGTTCAAGCACATATTGTCAAACCTTAAATAGGCCTGGTCAAAATTCAATACACAGGATTTTATGTACTACCTAAAAAATTCTCTTAAAAGATCAATTTGTTTATGTCTTAGCGAGACAATATTAATTTATTTTTTATGTTACACAACCATGTGCCGATAGTGTGAAGCCGGTGTATTCAGATCGAGTAGGGTTGCATAATGTTTTGACGACACAATTATCATTTCTAAATGCAACTAGCTTTAAATAGAAAAAATTCCATGTTAAGAACGCTTTTTAATCATTAAAATACATCGTAAAACTCATCTCAGCCATTCTAAACCGTAATTTTTTTTCCGGGGTAGACACCCGGACCCCCCAAACACCAAAATCTCGCGCTTTCGGGCGCTCGCAAATTCATCAAAACTCATTTAAGCTATTCTAAATCGTAATATTTTTCCTAGAGGCGGCCCCGGACCCCCAAACACCAAAATCCCGCGCTTTCGGGCACTCGCAAAATCATCAAAATACATTGTAAAACTCATCTCAGCCATTCTAAATTACTATATTTTTTCCGGGGGTCACCCTCAGACACCTAAAACACTAAAATTTCGCGCCTTCGGCGCTCACACGCTAATCTGGCCAATTTGCGTATTCGTTAATATGCTTTTATAGCGACCCCACTGTCTATAAATGTGTACAAGGATTAAATTTACTGATATATGAAAAATGTACATAAAACATATATGGTTGGGAGTTGAATTAATCTCCTCCTGTAGGTGCGGGGGGGGGGGGGGGGTGTTACAAAATATTGAGGACCTTTGCCCCCCATTACGTTTCATCTTCCTACGCCACTGACGTTGCTTGGGATTCTACAAAATATCACTGTCAGTTTTAGTTATAGTCACAATTTAGACATTAACGTCGTTGGGTTTAAGCTATGTATAACGGGAACATGACGTATAACACAGGTTTGTACTCTTATCTATAGACCAACGCATGTCGTATGAATATGACCTCTGTTTCAACAAGAGCTCTTACTGTCCAACAAATCAGATTTGGAAAATGTGCGAGATCTAACAAGTGTTATGCTGCATACCTAGATACAATTTCGTACAATATCTTATACATGTAGATGTTACATGTAGTCTGCATACCTAGATATAATTTTGTACCTCGTACAATATAACATACATGTAGATGTTAGTCTGCATGACCTGTCTTAACAAACTCTGGACATATTCACTCGGGTTGTCGTGTTCATTAAGTCTATTAGAGGTAATAATGGTTTAAAAAACTATTCGCGTAATAGGACCTGGTTAGTAATGCTGTTTTGAATCAGTTCAACAGTATACAATTGTTATTATTGGAGTTTGAGGTCAATATGTGTTTTGTTGAACTAGAGGACCAAACTGTTGCTGGAGACCGGAGGCCGAACGCACTAGTCAACCTATAGTAACCTAAATCATGTTGACTGAAAACTCATGACCAGTTTAAAATTATTTTGTTATAACTTCTATCATTTGTATGATTCAAAATAAGATCATTTATTTTAACAAATGTGCACAACAAGTCGCACAATAATGATAACATATTTATATTACAAATAGGATTCACAATCATTAACACTCAATTATTCTTTAATTAATGTTTACAAACGTTGAAATAACCAAAGAGGAATCCCTCAGATCAGACAGTCTAGTGCTAACATGTAAAATAGAATAGCTTGTTCATTGCTACGTAGTGACATTTTTATTATGTTTTGGCCACTTGTTGTGTAAGAAACGTATCTCTCATGTGTGCTCACGTATACAATCCGACCTACTGACCTTTTTGGTCGTATACTAGCCGGATTTGTTACAACTGACTGTGACAAAAATCACTTTGAAAATTATTACGGTGCAGGTTCACAGTGTTTGTAACACGGCTTCCTGGCAGATCAACCTTCTATCTGTCCACGCTGAGTTGTCGGCGCGTCACAAAAATTCTTTCGGGTGATTTTTAATTTCACTAATAAACAAGTATTTACATTATGTAATAATTGCGATGAGTAATTTTCATTGAAAAGTATTTCTATTTGAATTTAAATCTGCAATATTTACATGATTTTTATGATGTTGTTTTTTTTCAAATGGAAATCGCATAATTTAATCGTCATGAAATCAGGTTAACAATCAAAAATCGTAAACATAGTTTTAGGGATTAGTTGATTTTTAATAAGTTAGCGGTTCAAAACCCGAAGTTCTCTCATGAAAGGTCTAGCTCTCTGGCAATATTTTGGATATCTTTGTGTGTTAGCAGTAAATCGAACTCTTAGTATTACAGTTACACCCAACTTCTATACCCACTCGGCCTATATTGTCAGTGGATATTTTCTGTACTTCCGACAGATACCCGGCTCGGAATCACTACTCAATAGTGTTCGTGATGTGACCAATTTGTTTTCAATAACATACAAAGAAGGATGAAAGGATTTGGTTTTATTTTTCAATGAGATATTCTGCTGTCTGAAACGAAAAACAGGGAACGGAGTTAAAAAGGAATAGGAAGAGATTCAGCAAAACAGCACAACAACCGAAATAATGGAATCTCCATAGCTGCATTGTTACTGCCATTTTTATATCAGAGTACAATTGTCCTTATGACCTTGGGGAACAGGCTATCACCTCCGGAAAGGAAATCTGACTTTTGACCGATATGACATCAAACAACTACAATACTCATATAAGGGGCCAAACCAGTACATGTACCTCTACCACTAACGTCCTCTTCCGTTAGATCTACTTGTCCACGTTTTAATGTCCAGGTTGCTGTTGGACTCATCCTCCAGTTCACCATCTACTATTCCTCGTTTTGGCGCCTGGTCACCAATGATGATCGAGATCGTCGGCATGAAGCTGTACAGTGCTGCCATGGCAATATTCATTTTGGTTGTATGTCTGTTTGGTGGCTCAGTTCTACCCATATTAGGTAAGTTAACGGCGCAACACTTAAAGAATATCAAAAGTATTCATTGAAATCTTAGCAATGTTTTCCCTACAAATAGGTTATTCTACATTCAACATCCGATCGCCGTACTGCTAAGGTATATGTTATTGTGACAATATTTAGCGTTTTTACATCAAAGGGTCAATGGTAAGTTATGGAAACATTTGAAGTTCCTGGTGTTACACATGCAATCACATATGCTTCACTCTGATGTATTCGAAATCTCTGCAGCTAGATATATGTATGTAGCTACCAATCAGTTTTCATCCACGCGTTCAGGCGAGTTAAAGAAAACGAACATGCATGGATAATTGCTTTTACTATGAACCAATATGTAAATCGGTGTAATCCTCATCAGCATTTTATTTTCCATAATATCTTAATTTTGTCCAATGTAAAATGTCCTTATATCCTGAAACGATCTATTCTTAATATGGCCCAACAGGCCAATAACATGTAGGCCATGGGCTAGGAGGGTCCCACATGCACCCCCCCCCAAACCTCCGAACCAATATTTTTCTGAACCCTTATGACCCACTGATCACAAATCCAAATGTTAACATTGCATAAGTTGGGATGAACTTCCGGTTATGACGTCATCAAGATGGCCGCCATCTCGAATTTCACTAAAAATTGAAAAATAGTCATAACATTAACATTTTTCAACCGAAGTAGACAAATGAGGTACCAAAATGACCACAATAGAACAACAAATACA
>SAYR01028177.1:668546-698216 GCA_004382745.1 Argopecten irradians irradians | reverse complement strand
TCCAGTTCACCATCTACTATTCCTCGTTTTGGCGCCTGGTCACCAATGATGATCGAGATCGTCGGCATGAAGCTGTACAGTGCTGCCATGGCAATATTCATTTTGGTTGTATGTCTGTTTGGTGGCTCAGTTCTACCCATATTAGGTAAGTTAACGGCGCAACACTTAAAGAATATCAAAAGTATTCATTGAAATCTTAGCAATGTTTTCCCTACAAATAGGTTATTCTACATTCAACATCCGATCGCCGTACTGCTAAGGTATATGTTATTGTGACAATATTTAGCGTTTTTACATCAAAGGGTCAATGGTAAGTTATGGAAACATTTGAAGTTCCTGGTGTTACACATGCAATCACATATGCTTCACTCTGATGTATTCGAAATCTCTGCAGCTAGATATATGTATGTAGCTACCAATCAGTTTTCATCCACGCGTTCAGGCGAGTTAAAGAAAACGAACATGCATGGATAATTGCTTTTACTATGAACCAATATGTAAATCGGTGTAATCCTCATCAGCATTTTATTTTCCATAATATCTTAATTTTGTCCAATGTAAAATGTCCTTATATCCTGAAACGATCTATTCTTAATATGGCCCAACAGGCCAATAACATGTAGGCCATGGGCTAGGAGGGTCCCACATGCACCCCCCCCCAAACCTCCGAACCAATATTTTTCTGAACCCTTATGACCCACTGATCACAAATCCAAATGTTAACATTGCATAAGTTGGGATGAACTTCCGGTTATGACGTCATCAAGATGGCCGCCATCTCGAATTTCACTAAAAATTGAAAAATAGTCATAACATTAACATTTTTCAACCGAAGTAGACAAATGAGGTACCAAAATGACCACAATAGTAACAACAAAATACATATCAGGACCAAAAATACAATATATGTAGTGATTTCTACGCAGAAATGAAAAAAATCGGATTTAAAGCTCAAAAATGGTGATTTTTCAGCAAATTTTTCATATTTTGTTTGACGCAGCAAAAAATGTTTCCCAACAGCAATCTATTATTTCTAATAAGTTTTTGACCACTTGTCAATCAGTTTAAGCAACAAAAACAACCAAAACCAATGTTAACATCGTATAAGTTCCGGTTATGACGTCATCAAGATGGCCACCATCTCGAATTTCACTGAAAAATGAAAAATAGTCATAACATTGGCATTTTTCAACTGAAGTAGACAAATGAGGTATTAAAATGAACCAACAATAGAAACAACAAATACATGTCGTGACCAAATAAGCCAATATATGTAGTGTATTTGAACGCAGGAAATGAAAAAAAAATAATATTTTAAGCTCAAAAATGGGTAATTTTTCAGCATTTTTTCATATTTGGCTTGACGCAGCAAAATTGTTTCCAACAACAAATTGTTATTCACAATCAGCTATTTGACCTCTTATCAATCTGTTTAAAACGACAACATCCAAAAATATATAGAAATGCAAAAAAGAATTATTGTTATACCCTCAATTTTATAGATTGCAGCGTCTCAAAAAATAACACAACACCTACTGATAGCGTAACAAATGTAACCTAAGCTAAGCCTGTGTTTCCGTTAATATCATTAACAGTTCCCAAAGCGTTTGGTGTCTTTGAAAATGAGCACATTCATTGTTTATTTCCTATGCCATAGCATTAAGCAAAATGTCATATGGTTACTACTGTCACTAATATGTCTTTCACTGGTTCTCAAATGATAACCATTATCATTGTGCGTGCTTTCCTCGCCTCACTGACCTATCCCACTGAAGAGACTCGGCATATCTGGTAGCTGGTACATGCAGTCCGAATCAGAGCACTCGAGAAATCAGTATCCAATTCGTCGAAAGGCCAGATCGACGTCTTCGATGTCAATGAGCTCATGTGACACTGCATTAACCAGTGTTTGTTCTAAGTCTTTTATGACCCATCCATGACCAGAGTTCATATCAGGAACAACAGGTTTAGGGATGTGGGATCTCTTTCAGATTCTAACATATCGTACGTATATGTGTTTTCAGACTTCTCCGGCATAAAATGGAGATTAACACAGATGCACATTCTTCCAATGGTGGAATTGGATCTCTTAAGCACATATCTCCATAATATCGTATGGAAGTACTATGCATCAATCTTGTGGACCCTCGTGCAACCATTAAATGGCACTGGTGATATCATAGAGGTCATTATGAGGGCATAAATGTTAAAATGTTTTTTCATTGGTCTTGACTTTTTCCCACTTCCCTTGAAGGTGCTGGTTGTGGTCACATCTGGTGTATGCGCAAAGAGACCATTGAAGACTCCAGTAAAAAGTTCTCTAAAGTGTTTTCCAAGGCTTGGCAAGAGTGAAACTTCACTGCAGACCTCATTTTTATTGACCTGCAAAGAAATCCACTGTGCCCCTATGGTCCACTGAGGTTCACAAAGATTAGGAAATTGTGCTTTCATACGATTAAGGAGACAACTCAACCTCCGCAAGAATGTTGATCTGGTGTCTTTTCCATCATGCCGGGGAAGTCTGGAACATCATATACGATATGTGAATCTAGATGAAAACTAGGTTGGAAACAGGAAGAGCTTCCCCACATCCTGAGCGAATGTTTCTCGGATCTTAACTCTGACCATGGACAGTTGACAAGTTTAGAACACGATGGTACCCGGTAATGTAATGTCACATCAGGTCACCGAGGTCGAAGAACGACACCTCTGGCGAGAAAAGCACGCACAACGAAATGAATTAGCATTAAGAAACTAGTGAAAGAAAATATGTGACACTGTAGTAACCAATCTATATCTTTGCGTTAATACCACGGAAATAAACAATGGATGTTGCTCATTCTAAAAGACACAATATGTTTCGAAAAGTGTCATGGTATTTACGGAACTTTAATTTGATACGCGCTATAGCTAATTAGTTTAGCGTTTTGCTGTAATAATTCAGTTTGAGAGGCTACTAGTCCCTACAAATTTCGAGCATGAAAAATGGATTATTTTGAGTCGCACTTAGATATTCAGCCAACTTTCAATTCAATTGTTAAGATTATAAATCGTCATAGCCAATGTTATATTTCAGGAAATTCCAAGACAGACCAGGAAAACTGTAGTGTTTTAGCGGTTTGGAAAAAATAAGCAATCATAATGCGCATCTCGGTGATGTTTTTGTAAACCAAAATGATGGTATAACAATCTCTGTTGCCATTTCTATTTATTTTTGTTGTTGTTGTTTTTAACAGATTGATAAGGGTCAAAATTAACTGAATTGTGATAAACAATTTGTTGTTGGAAAACAATTTTGGCTGCGTCAAGCCAATATGAAAAATGCTGTAATTACCATTTTTGAGCTTAAAATATTTTTTTTTTCATTTCCTGCGTTCAAATCAACTACATATATTAGGCTTATTTTGGTCACGAACATGTATTTGTTTGTTCTATTGTGGTCATTTTAAATTACCTTCATTTGGTCTACTTTCAGTTGAAAAAATGCCAAATGTTATGACTATTTTTCAATTCTTACAGATGAAATTCGAGATGGTGGCCATCTTGAAATGACGTATAACCGGAACTTATACGTGTTAACATTGGTTTTGGTTGTTTTTGTTGCTTAAACTGATTGACAAGTGGTCAAAACTTATTAAGAAATAATAATTGCTGTTGGAAACAATTTTGCTGGCGTCAACAAAATATGAAAAAATTTGCTGAAAAAATCACCATTTTTTGAGCTTTAAATCCGATTTTTTCATTTTCTGCGGAGAAATCACTACATATATTGGAATTTTTTTTGGTCCTGATGTGTATTTGTTGTTCTATTGTGGTCATTTTTGATACCTCATTTGTAGAGTACTTCGGTTGAAAAAATGTTAAATGTTTATGAACTTTTTCAATTTTTAGTGAAATTCGAGATGGCGGCCATCTTTGATGACGTCATAACCGGAAGTATCATCCAACTTATGCAATGTTAACAATTGGGATTTGTGATCAGTGGGTTCATAAGGGTTCAGAAAATATTTTTTCGAGGTTTGGGGGGGGGGGTGCATGTGAGACCCCTAGCCCACAGGCCTAATGTGACTTAATATAGCCACAAGGCCAATAACATGTGATTGTATAAACTAGCATAAAGGATAGCAAAGTATTTCATGAATGACCTTGGCCTTTGTTTGATGCTACATACATCTGTAGAATAAAATGCCCAAACTTCAATTTCCTGCTTTCAATACATGTAATACTAAGCAGCCTCGAGAACTGAAATAAGCCGATGGTATGGTATAATAAAAGATCTGGTATTTTTTAACCAAGTGAGAGACTTTGACTTATTCTCAAAGGTCACAGGTTTTTGGAGAACCAATAGGCCCAGTGAAGGTCATTGGTTTAACTCACTAGATAGTCCTTCGCCTGCCCTGTATGGGGCTCTATATCCGGTCTCTGGACATCTTCCTTATTGAGAGGAAGTCGCTGAAAGTGTTCGCTCTGTGTGACCCGAGCCACAAAGTGTCAAGGTCAATGTCATTTGAACAAACTTTGAAGTTTCTAGTTTCAAACTTGCTACAGTTAAAATATCGAGTCTCTCGCCCTTTTCTGACTGATAAAATAACGTTTAAAGGAATTGAGGTTTTTTTAAAACAACAAAAAAGTAAACAACACTAAAAGTACCTTTTCTTTAATTACAACCTTTTCGTTATTCGAAAAAATAACAATATCATTTTTTCACATAAGTTTTTTTCTACTTTTCTTACCTGGGTCCAGTCTCACAGCATTCCTCAACTTAAAACTGTCCATAGGAAAGCATTAAAGAAGTTAAGAAAAGTCCTCCAAGACTTTTCCTTAAATTCTGTAATGCTTTTCTCTGAAGAACTTTAATTCGAAGAACTATAATTTTAGGGATTTTCCTGGAACTGGGCCAAGTGACACATATGAAATAAAGCTGTTATTATATATCAATCATTACATAAATATCAGGTTTGCAAAATATACAAATACATATACTTTGGTAACATTACATCTATGTCTGATGATGCTTGTTCTACCTTTTTATTAGCGCCTGAGATTTTTACGGATATTATTAAATTTTGAGTATTGATAAGAGAGTGCAAAAAAGGGAGATGGCACCAGTAGATTAACCTGGTTTAATTGATATACCAATATAGAGGAAACATTTCCAGTAAAGTAAAACTTTGTTAAAATTTTTAACATCCGCGGTTTTGATGAGCTTGCCAAGAAAGACTCTGGACTGGATAATTTTAAATATGTCTATTTCTAAATGTTATTTGGTAAATATATAATAAATTAAAGATTGAAAATAAAACTTGTCTTGGACCAAACTTATTAATTGAGATTCAAATTACTTTGATTTCTATTCATGACTGATAATGAATACATTTTTTTATATAAATTATTCAGGCCGTCTTAATTAGGATGCTTACAGGACTCGTTAAATTAAAAATTACATCAATCTACAGAAAAACGTATCAGCGATAAAACAATGATTTAATTGACAAATGATTTTGATATTAAGATAATCAGGGATTGTGTATCCCTTAAAACATGGATACAAATGTTAGAAATGAAATTTTGTGCACAGATAGTTTGATTTTACTTTGTTAAATGACTTGTAGAAAGTTGACTGTGAATCAAATTGTATACAGAATAACCAATACCGTACTGACCAAACACCGTTTGATTCTTTGTGATCATTTCTCCCAATGTTTCAGGGGTATAAAGACCATTTACATGTATATCATATTTGGAAAACTGACACAAAGTGATGAGAACTTTAAAACGTCTTTGAAAAGTGTACATTCACTCAATTTACATAAAATCATATACAGATACAGGTATTATACATATCATAATAAGTAAATTTAATAAGATATTGCACTAGCATGTTTATATACAATACATGAGTTTTTATGTGTTTATATCTAGATTAGATATTGTGTAATTAAAGATATAGAATTTAGTACAAGTCATCCCTAAAATAATCCATGGTAACCATATCTGGAAGTAATTATTTCACCGTAATTTCAACTTTGAAAACTTTAACTATATTTGATATGAATGATTTATTAACATTTATAGTCATGATCCTTGGGAAAATATATGCTGGAAATAAAAACGTAAAGCTTATTAAATTACAAAGTATGGAAAGGAAAACCGTAATCGATCTTTCACTAGAAATAAAAAAAAAATCTCACATAATCTTTCGAATCCCTCACACACAAGCACGGTAAAGATTAATTAACAAAGAGTTATATATCAACATACTTAATTAACGTTTAGGGTACACATGTACAACACATTGTAACTGAATGCTCCAGACAAGGACTTGTATCAACATCTACAATATTTCTTTTATTTCCTTAAAAGATCATAAGACATAGATATTATTTGTTTGAATCAGGTCCAGTTACACTATAATACATGTACTGTAAACCAACGTTCTCCTTACAATTTACAGTTTACTCCCTGCATCTGAATATCTGCATGTCATAACTCATAATTTTGTTTTCAATTTTAGATCCGCAGTAATCTTCACAAACTTATATATATATGTGTATTTTGAAATGAAAATTGTGTTTAGAAAATATAACAGAAAATTTACAATTTGCTGTGTAATATATCTTATAGTATACATCTATTTAATTCTAAAAGTTCTAACTTCTCTCTTGTATCTATAATACTAAAACATTTCTCTTCTGTCACAGAACTGAGTACCATATATAATACTGTTTATAAAAAATTATCCCTCGTCAACATTAATTCAAGTCATATCTGAGAATTAATTATAGAAAAAGCAATCTTTAAATTGTCTGTAAAGACCAACTTAATTTGCATTTGTAAACTATATAAAATAAATCTTTAACCTCAAGGTATCACAAACCATTTCTTCTCCCTCTTTATCCCACATTCTGTCAAAAATACAAAACTCTCCATCACCAAATCTTATATTCCCTAAATGGTCCCTCAATCATTCTCAGATCAATCTTATTAGAAATATTTATAGTGTTGAATGTTCACTGAATTTTCCTACATTTTTGTATTTGTCATGGAAGAGCTGACATGGCCTATTGTCTAGTGTTGTGTAGTATGTGTGACAGTGGCTGGATTATACAGTAGATCTATTGTGTAGTGTGACAGTATGTGTTTTATAAAGTGATTGTTCAATCATGATACTATCAAATCCATCTGGGGCTGGTGGTAAAATTTGTCAAACTGAACGTCAATCACAGCACCTTCATCCACTGGAAACAAACAAACATGTAAAATTAACTTCATCCACTGGAACAAAACAAACATGTAAATTAAGTCTTACAAAAACCTTGAAAAAGTCTGGCCTCATATATATCTGAATCAAAATTAAAAATTACCTGGTAATATTTATCCCAACAAGTATAAAAACATTGTTACCAGTTAATGTGAACTTAAAATAGGGAGAAACAAGCTGTTGGCCATGTATACAGAACCCAGCTTTTTGTGTATCTGTTGGAGAAACACCTGAACACAATGTCAAACAATTATCATAACAACTGTCATTATTGAAGTATTGTTTCTTGATACTGATCCAGAGACAGCGAATCTTATTTATCTATTTATCTAAGTTTATAGGACTGCCACTAGAATGTGAAACAAATAAAATAGATAATTCATTAAATGGATGTCAAGTTCTTTTTTTTATTTGTCTGTGTGATCTTAACAGTTTTAATTTTTTCTTGAAGGAAAATCCATAACAGGGGCACAACTCATGTAGATTGTCATGTACAAAAGATACTGTAATGCTAAAACATGATGTAATTAAGATTTCTGTGTCACTAGAAATAGCTCAGTGCATTCTTACCATAGAACACTGGGAAAACTGTGCCTTTGATGCCCATCAGTGGGTTGTTGAGAGCTTATCCGTTGGAGGAAAAAATTCAGTTCCACATGATCATAGGTCAAACCCTGTAAACAGATAAAAAAACTGAGCTACGTCTCTTCATTTTAGTCTGTACATTGTAATCAAGTACAGTGGAACTTGGTTAATACGAACTTTTGAAGGACCAGGGTAAAATTTCGAGTTATCCGAGTGTTCAAATTAAGTGAGTTCTCATGTCTACTGATGATCTCTTTACTTGGTATATATAGACCAGTTCCATGTCGTAAAACTATTTGAAAAGAAGAGATGTCAAATCGCGGATGGTAATTGCAAAATTATAACTAGAAACTATATATTTTGAAATACAGTTCTACAGCAGATTTATGAAAAATAATCTGCATTTTGACGATCTCGTTGTCCAAAAAATCTCATTTCGAGTTTCAAAAAACATTTTTATGTATGATTTTTGTCATTCGGACCCAAAATTTACTTTGTATTATCCGAGTTATTCGAGTTTTCAAAATTTGAATTATGCGAGTTATTTAAACAAAGATAAAAGGGAATTCGGTCGGGACCGTCAAAGTACTTCGTTTTAAGCCGAGTTTGTCAAATTATCCGAGTTCTTATTAACCAAGGTCCACTGTATAAGGCCAATGAACACATCAATGTAAACAATATTGTGCAAATTGTAATAATACTTAATATTGAGCATAATCGAGGTAATATATTCATATACAGTGTAGCACTCTTGAAGTATTTTTCTTGCTCAAAGTCATTTTAGTTGATAAAACATGTTGAACTAGTCAGTGAATAGAGTATCAAAAACAGTATTCTAACCGTCGTCTGATTTTTGTTTTTGTTCACATATAATCTGCACTTATCAAGACTATCAGTTATGCCTGATTTCCTGATTAAAACTTGACTTGGGAGATATATGGTACTAATCGCTAAATACTTACGAGAATATCTCCTTCCTGTGGTATCTCTGCAGCTTGCCTTTTATTTCATTGTTATGGTACAGCACACACCGTCGTGTCTCATTACCCATGATTCCTTGTTGTTTCCTAAGGGGACAGTATCCATCTGACAAAGTTTGGTGTGCTAGACCCACGCCCCAGACACCTTAAACAAAACCAAATACAATGTATACCTTTATTCTACTATTGTTCATACTTGTTAGCTACTACAACTCGGGGGTTCAGACACCTTAAAGTAAAATACAGTAGTTTGTAAATTTATTTGTCTTATCCATATCACACAATCAATGACAAAATTTGAATTCCTCAATCTAAACATGTATTTAGCAAACTATTAAAATTAACCAATCATTAACAATCAAAACATAATTGGTAGGCGACAGACATTTAAAACACACATTTATGCTCCTTAACTTTATAGTGTTATATCAATCGAATCAGAATTGAGGTAAGAAGTTTGATTTTTGAATGTAAATCAAAAGAATAGAATAACGGCACACTGTATGGCCTCTCACAGGGATCTGAGAATTAGTTACCAGATTCTATAATCATGGACCCACCAGAGTGCCTAAGACCATTTTTAGAAGTTTAAAGAGGTCTAGATTAAAAAACGAATAAAAATCTTACTCTACATGGTACTATATATCAGAAGGGTGGAAAGCCTTAGACTCCAAATTTTTACATTAACTGATTTACATACATATAGTTTACGCAGGGAATCCTGCATTTGGCTGGTGTTATAACATCCTCTTGGACCATTAATATACATTTTCGTATATTATCATTATCTTTGATTAACTTTTGACTTTTGTTTCGCAAAGGTAGTGAGTGGGCCTTTAAGGTGTCACAGGGTTTCCGTCGTGGAAACGAAGGGAAGTAAATCTGATTAATCAGAATGTTCTCATGGCGTATAATTACAATCATCGTACGCTCATGAACACACAGGCTCGTAGCTGTTCAAGGTTGTTGGATGTGTAAGCACTTTTTTGAGACGAGCTCTGCAGGCGCGAGAAGAAGGTTAGAAGTCGTCCAGGCAGCGGCGTAGCTAGGTTTGGATATGCCTGCATGCCTGGTGGTGCAGGGGGCGACAGCCCCCTGCTCAGGGTCCAGGGGCGAAGCCCCCCAGAAGCTGACGGGAAATTGTTACAATTTAGTAACCATTTTACTTCTTTGGTAACTTTTAACGTATATACCAATGGTTAAATGGAGGTCACGATATTAAGGTGATAATCATGCAAAACTATATACATTGTATACATACTAGACTCCCGTGACAAGTGCTCGAACAAAAAACACGGATTTTGATTGTAAATATTAAATTAGTAAGTAATGGGAGAATTTTGTGTTATTTTAACTGATGAAAAACTTATAGAGAACATTTTAAACAAAATCAGAATTAAGTTTACGTGTTGGTTTGTTTATGACAGCGAGTCAAAGACCACTGTCAAAATGGTGGAAAATGCGTAAGAAGGGACCAGTCCTCGACCACCTCAATAAAAAAAATAAATATTGTATTAATGACCTATTTTTCTACATATTCTGTTCTATTTCTAACAATTACAACAACAAAAATTCTTTTCTAAATAAAAAATCTGTTCATATTCGACAAAAATAAAAGTCAACTATTTCGTGACATCGGAAATCACGGATTAACACGCGTTTTAACGGGCGGGATGTGAACCAAAATTGATCAATTCACTTTTTCGTTACTAAGGCCAAGAACATGTTGCAATTGATTTAATTAAGTTGTTTTGCTATCATTTTTAAGATGACTATATGTTTTTAGAATATTTCTAACTTTTCATGCGATGTTTCCCGATTCAAAATCCACAATTGCTTTAGGATTTTGGTGAAGAAGTCTTCTTCTTTAGTTTAAGTCTAATATTGTCTTCGACAAAATTCAAACATATTTAACAACTTGGTAACCGGAAATATAAAGACTATTCTAATAAATTTCCAGAATGGCCAATCTTCAAGTCTTTCAAATGTGCACAAAGTTATGTCAGGCATACAGTTGGGCATATCATATGTATTTATACATAATTTATATTCTGCAGCGTTACATGTACGTGTATTCAAATGTTGTGTTTTTTCTGACTGTTCAAAAATGTAAGTCAGATTATTTTCTGCATGCTTGAGCATGCAAGCTTGCACGGGCGCTACGCCACTGGCAATATTCATTTTGGTTGTATGTCTGTTTGGTGGCTCAGTTCTACCCATATTAGGTAAGTTAACGGGGCAACACTTAAAGAATATCAAAAGTATTCATTATATTCTTAGCAATGTTTTCCCTACAAATAGGTTATTCTAGATTCAACATCCGATCGCCGTACTGCTAAGGTATGTGTTAAAGTAGCAATATTTAGCGTTTTTACACCAAAGGGTCAATGGTAAGTTATGGAAACATTTGAAGATCATGGTGTATCACATGCAATCACATATGCTTCACTCTGATGTATTCGAAATCTCTGCAGCTAGATATATGCATGTAGCTACCAATCAGTTTTCATCCACGCGTTCAGGTGAGTTGAAGAAAACGAACATGCATGGATAATTGCTTTTCGACTTTGAACCAATATGTAAATCGGTGTAATCATCATCATCATTTTATTTTCCACAATATCTTCAGTTTTGTCTAATGTAAAATGTCCTAATATCCTGAAACGATATATTCTTAATATAGCCCAACAGGCCAATAACATGTGACTTAATATAGCCCAACAGGCCAATAACATGTGATTGTATAAACTAGCATAAAGGATAGCAAAGTATTTCATGAATGACCTTGGCCTTTGTTTGATGCTACATACATCTGTAGATAAAATGCCCAAACTTCAATTTCCTGCTTTTCAATACATGTAATACTAAGCAGCCTCGAGAACTTGAAATAAGCCGATGGTATGGTATAATAAAAGATCTGGTATTTTTAACCAAGTGAGAGACTTTGACTTATTCTCAAGGTCACAGGTTTTGGAGAACCAATAGGCCCAGTGAAGGTCATTGGTTTAACTCACTAGATAGTCCTTCGCCTGTCCATGTATGGGGCTCTATATCCGGTCTCTGGACATCTTCCTTATTGCGAGGAAGTCGCTGAAAGTGTTCGCTCTGTGTGACCCGAGCCACATAGTGTCAAGGCCAATGTCATTTGAACAAACTTTGAAGTTTCTAGTTTCAAACTTGCTACAGTTAAAATATCGAGTCTCTCGTCCTTTCTGACTGATAAAATATCGTTTAAAGGAAATGGGGATTTTTTTTAAAACAACAAAAAAGTAAACAACACTAAAAGTACCTTTTCTTTAATTACAACCTTTTCGTTATTCGAAAAAATAACAATATCATTTTTCACATAAATTTTTTCGACTTTTCTTACCTGGGTCCAGTCTCACAGCATTCCTCAACTTAAAATTGTCCATAGGAAAGCATTACAGAAGTTAAGAAAAGTCCCCCAAGATTTTTCCTTAAATTCTGTAATGCTTTTCTCTGAAGAACTTTAATTCGAAGAACTATAATTTTAGGGATTTTCCTGGAACTGGGCCAAGTGACACATATGAAATAAAGCTGTTATTATATATCAATCATTACATAAATATCAGGTTTGCAAAATATACAAATACATATACTTTGGTAACATTACATCTATGTCTGATGATGCTTGTTCTACCTTTTTATTAGCGCCTGAGATTTTTTACGGATATTATCATTGAATTTTGAGTATTGATAAGAGAGTGCAAAAAGGGAGATGACACCAGTAGATCAACCTGCTTTAATTGATATACCAATATAGAGGAAACATTACCAGTAAAGTAAAACTTTGTTAAAAGTTTTAACATCCGCGGCTTTGATGAGCTTGCCAAGAAAGACTCTGGACTGGATAATTTTAAATATGTCTATTTCTAAATGTTATTTGGTAAATATATAATATATTAAAGATTGAAAATAAAACTTGTCTTGGACCAAACTTATTAATTGAGATTCAAATTAATTTGATTTCTATTCATGACTGATAATGATATATAAATTATTCAGGCCGTCTTAATCAGGATACTTACAGGACTCGTTAAATCAAAAATTACATCAATCTACAGAAAAACGTATCAGCGATAAACCAATGATTTAATTGACAAATGATTTTGATATTAAGATCATCAGGGATTGTGTATCCCTCAAAACATGGATAAAAAAGTCAGAAATGAAATTTTGTGCACAGATAGTTTGATTTTACTTTGTTAAATGACTTGTAGAAAGTTGACTGTGAATTAAACTGTATACAGAATAACCAATACAGTACTGACCAAACACTGTTTGATTCTTTGTGATCATTTCTCCCAATGTTTTGGGGGTATAAAGACCATTTACATGTATATCATATTTGGAAAACTGACACAAAGTGATGAGAACTTTAAAACGTCTTTTGAAAAGTGTACATTCACTCAATTTACATAAAATCATATACAGATACAGGTATATACATATCATAATAAGCTAAATTTAATAAGATATTGCACTAGCATGTTTATATACAATACATGAGTTTTTATGTGTTTATATCTAGATTAGATATTGTGTAATTAAAGATATAGAATTTAGTACAAGTCATCCCTAAAATATCCATAGGTAACCATATCTGGAAAGTAATTATTTCACCGTAATTTCAACTTTGAAAACTTTTACCTATATTTGATATGATGATTTTTATATATTTATAGTCATGATCCTTGGAAAAATATATGCTGGAAATAAAACGTAAAGCTTATTAAATACAAAGTATGGAAAGGAAAACCGTAATCGATCTTTCACTAGAAATAAAAAAAAAATCTCACATAATCTTTCGAATCCCTCACACACAAGCACGGTAAAGATTAATTAACAAAGAGTTATATATCAACATACTTAATTAACGTTTAGGGTACACATGTACCAACACATTGTAACTGAATGCTCCAGACAATGGACTTGTATCAACATCTACAATATTTCTTTTATTTCCTTAAAAGATCATAAGACATAGATATTATTTGTTTGAATCAGGTCCAGTTACACTATATACATGTACTGTAAACCAACGTTCTCCTTACAATTTACAGTTTATCCCTGCATCTGAATATCTGCATGTCATAACTCATAATTTTGTTTTCAATTTTAGATCCGCAGTAATCTTCACAAACTTATATATATATGTGTATTTTGAAATGAAAATTGTGTTTAAAAAATATAACAGAAAATTTACAATACTTGTGTAATATACTTATAGTATACATCTATTTATATCTAAAAGTTCTAACTTCTCTCTTGTATCTATAATACTAAACATTTCTCTTCTGTCACAGAACTGAGTACCATATATAATACTGTTTATAAAAATTATCCCTCGTCACATTAATTCAGTCATATCTGAGAATTAATTATAGAGAACGCACTCTTTTAAATTGTCTGTAAAGACCAACTTAATTTGCATTTGTAAACTATATAAAATAAATCTTTAACCTCAAGGTATCACAAACCATTTCTTCTCCCTCTTTATCCCACATTCTGTCAAAAATACAAAACTCCTCATCACCAAATCTTATATTTCCCTAAATGGTCCCTCAATCATTCTCAGATCAATCTGTATTAAGAAATATTTATAGTGTTGAATGTTCACTGAATTTTCCTACATTTTGTATTTGTCATGGAAGAGCTGACATGGCCTATTGTCTAGTGTTGTGTAGTATGTGTGACAGTGGCTGGATATACAGTAGATCTATTGTGTAGTGTGACAGTATGTGTTATAAAAGTGATTGTTCAATCATGATACTATCAAATCCATCTGGGGGCTGGTGGTAAAATTTGTCAAACTGAACGTCAATCACAGCACCTTCATCCACTGGAAACAAACAAACATGTAAATTAACTTCATCCACTGGAAACAAACAAACATGTAAATTAAGTCTTACAAAAACCTTGAAAAAGTCTGGCCTCATATATATCTGAATCAAAATTAAAATTTACCTGGTAATATTTATCCCAACAAGTATAAAACATTGTTACCAGTTAATGTGAACTTAAAATGAGGGAGAAACAAGCTGTTGGCCATGTATACAGAACCAGCTTTTTGTGTATCTGTTGGAGAAACACCTGAACACAATGTCAAACAATTATCATAACAACTGTCATTATTGAAGTATTGTTTCTTGATACTGATCCAGAGACAGCGAATCTTATTTATCTATTTATCTAAAGTTTATAGGGACTGGCACTAGAATGTGAAACAAATAAAATAGATAATTCATTAAATGGATGTCAAGTTCTTTTTTTATTTGTCTGTGTGATCTTAACAGTTTTAATTTTTTCTTGAAGGAAAATCCATAACAGGGGGCACAACTCATGTAGATTGTCATGTACAAAAGATACTGTAATGCTAAAACATGATGTAATTAAGATTTCTGTGTCACTAGAAATAGCTCAGTGCATTCTTACCATAGAACACTGGGAAAACTGTGCCTTTGATGCCCATCAGTGGGTTGTTGAGAGCTTTACCGTTGAGGAAAAAATTCAGTTCCACATGATCATAGGTCAAACCCTGTAAACAGATAAAAAAACTGAGCTACGGTCTCTTCATTTAGTCTGTACATTGTAATCAAGTACAGTGGAACTTGGTTAATACGAACTTTTGAAGGGACCAGGGTAAAATTTCGAGTTATCCGAGTGTTCGAATTAAGTGAGTTCTCATGTCTACTGATGATCTCTTTACTTGGTATATATAGACCAGTTCCATGTCGTAAAACTATTTGAAAAAGAGAGATGTCAAATCGCGGATGGTAATTGCAAAATTATAACTAGAAACTATATATTTTGAAATACAGTTCTACAGCAGATTTATGAAAAATAAATCTGCATTTTTGACGATCTCGTTGTCCAAAAAAATCTCATTTCGAGTTTCAAAAACATTTTATGTATGATTTTTGTCATTCGGACCCAAAATTTACTTCGTATTATCCGAGTTATTCGAGTTTTCCAAATTTGAATTATGCGAGTTATTTAAACAAAGATAAAAAGGGAATTCGGTCGGGACCGTCAAAGTACTTCGTATTAAGCCGAGTTGTCAAATTATCCGAGTTCGTATTAACCAAGGTCCACTGTATAAGGCCAATGAGCACATCAATGCAAAACAATATTGTGCAAATTGTAATATACTTAATATTGAGCATAATCGAGGTAATATATTCATATACAGTGTAGCACTCTTGAAGTATTTTTCTTGCTCAAAGTCATTTTAGTTGATAAAACATGTTGAACTAGTCAGTGAAATAGAGTATCAAAAACAGTATTCTAACCGTCGTCTGATTTTTGTTTTTGTTCACATATAATCTGCACTTATCAAGACTATCAGTTATGCCTGATTTCTGATTAAAAACGGTGTGACTTATACATTGGGAGATATATGGTACTAATCGCTAAAATACTTACGAGAATATCTCCTTCCTGTGGTATCTCTGGCAGCTTGCCTTTTATTTCATTGTTATGGTACAGCACACCGTCGTGTCTCATTACCCATGATTCCTTGTTGTTTCCTAAGGGGACAGTATCCATCTGACAAAGTTTGGTGGCTAGACCCACGCCCCAGACACCTTAAACAAAACCAAATACAATGTATACCTTTAATTCTACTATTGTTCATACTTTGTTAGCTACTACAACTCGGGGGTTCAGACACCTTAAAGTAAAATACAGTAGTTTGTAAATTATTTGTCTTATCCATATCACACAATCAATGACAAAATTTGAATTCCTCAATCTAAACATGTATTTAGCAAACTATTAAAATTAACCAATCATTAACAATCAAAAACGATAATTGGTAGGCGACAGACATTTAAACACACATTTATGCTCCTTAACTTATAGTATTATATCAATCGAATCAGAATTGAGGTAAGAAGTTTGATTTTGAATGTAAATCAAAAGAATAGAATAACGGCACACTGTATGGCCTCTCACAGGGATCTGAGAATTAGTTACAGATTCTATAATCATGGACCCACCAGAGTGCCCTAAGACCATTTTTAGAAGTTTAAGAGGTCTAGATTAAAAAACGATAAAAATCTTACTCTACATGGTACTATATATCAGAAGGGTGGAAAGCCTTAGACTCCAAATTTTTAACCCGCCTACCTTTAGCAGCTATAAAAACATATTTCTCGTACATCGTCATTAAAACGGTTACTACCGTTGGAAAGAGCTATAATTTTCCTTTCAAAATCATTCTATACATCTCCAAAGTGCCGTAATTAAGACGATATAAGCCCCATTATGACAAACAACTTGAAGCCATCTAATCAAAAATGCATACTGGTTTCGTAGCTGATATAATATGCATGAGCGAGGCATCAGCTGCAATTTCATTGGCCGGCTATAAAAAGTCAACAGATGTATATGTTTGAATAGTAACGGCAAACTCCATATATAGATGTACAACATCCCGAGAAAAGAGACTTTTATCATGTGAAAAGTTCTAAGTCCAAAAAAGTACAAAAAAGTACTCTGAAAAGTGTTTAAGTCAGAAAAAAGTACAAAAAAGTACTGTGAAAATGTCTCCATCCTCGATACATATGTACTCCAGAGATTCTGATCACTTAAGTCTCTACACCCCTGGACTATCTCATAGTAAAACTGGAGAAAACAGAACAAAACAGGTAATTAGTCCTTTGATGCACATCAAAAGAGCCGTATAACCGTACACTGTATTTGACTGTTTGGCTTTGAAGTAGGGCGTTGCTCTCTCTGTAATCTTGAAAGGAAATCTTTGCAGGCCTGTGATTGGTTCAAATGTTTTCCCCCGGGCTGCTTTCAGTTTTACTATGAGATAGTCCAGAGGTGTAGAGATTGTAAGTGATCGGAACCCCTGGAGTATCAAGGATGACATTTCTCTTAAAATGTTAATAATTCTATGTCCAATAGAATAAAGCAAAAAGTACAAATTATGCAAAGTTTTTAGCTCAGTTTTTAGTTTACCAATTATATATCCCTGTTTCTCAATTAATGAATTATCAACTAGCTATATAGATAGTCATATTACCTGTGCTCTGTAGTTTGATCTCAAAGTAGGCCTTGTCTTGTGCAATGGGGGCGTTGGATAGAGCTGATCCTGTCCCACAGATTCGCTTTCCACTTTTCACAATTACCACATCATTTCCTACAAATCATAAAATTGAATCAGGCTCAATAACATGTTAACAGATTTCGAATTTGAAGATGATGAACTGTCAGATGAATATACAAAGGATTGCGCTTATCTCCTCAAAATGTCAGCAGAAATCTTCTTTCACGATGTTGTGACATGAGCTGTGATAACTAACATGTATAGTAATATGCATGTAGTCACGCGATTTTATTGGTAACTGAACTTTGATCTGAACTTTCAATGTAAATAAGTCTGTTCCAATATATCTACAATGTATATATCTTTTCTTTTTTTCATTTCCCTGAACTCTCAACTTTTGAGGAAAAAAGGATGATGATGATGATTTACCTTATTTCAAAATAAGCGCTAGGTAACTAGCTTTTATGTTGTCAACTTTACGTTGTTTGCAATTGATATCTAGAGAGGATTTTTTAAACATGGTACACGAAATTACAAAGAATATATAGTGAAACATTAACTTGCTTACTGTATTATGGTCACTGAAGCATTGGAATTGTATATTATAAACGCCCCCATCCCATGGATTTTAAAATGTTTTATAACATATGTGATGCCTCTAACACCAGCATTGTAATCCATATTACATGAACCTGCGAGACTTTTACATGTGAACCATGACATAATAATGCATGCATCTCAAAGGTTAAAAGGCATATGAAAGTTCACTGTAACAGATGAGATTATATTTAACGTACCATACAGAAAAAAATAAAATATGGCTGACATTTTCCGTCCACAACTTACATTTTGGTTCATGAATAAGCGCTCACTTAGTTAAAATTAATTAGCGCCCGGGCGCTAATTACGGCGAATACAGTATTAAGTGTGACCTGATGAACTGATATTGAATAACCTATCTGATGTTGTCACTAACCTTTTTGCGTATTTAATTTGTTGTCGTTTCTTATCACTTGTTATCATTTGTTGTCGTTAACAAGTTAAGTGTGACCATAAAATAATTCAAGGCAATAACCTTATTTCCCAGTCTGAAAAATGCGACCCGGTGCCTTTTGATTAATTGTAAAATAAGGAGTCTTAGAATATCTGATATTGACAATAATGCCACAAAATGTAATAAAAAATTGATTATATACACTGTACATATTGTTGTACATTCTACCATCAGAAAATATATATGTTAGCATACAACGATGTTATAAGAGCGAAGCTCTGCGTATCGAAAATCAAAGCTCTGTCAGGGTAACATGTACATAAGCAAAAGTACGTACTGAGATCAATGACCTGCATGCATGGATTGCTAAAAAATTTTCGTACTTTTGGTTTAACCTGTTGCATTTGTGTGTTGCTCCAGTACAGTACTGCTCTCCACAATTTATATAGTTAACTAATGCAAATGCATTAATAGGAGTGATTAAACTGGTTTTATTAGATAATGATAATAATAACACATTTGAAAATTAAAAGCTATGGAATGCAGTCAAAATAGCCACCAAGCGAAGCTGAGCACAAGGAATCATGACTAGGGGTGAAACGGTACAGATACTTCACGGTTCGGTACGTATTGCGGTATAGAGTGTACGGTTCGGTTTTTTCGGTTCGGTACAATGTAAAACTGATAATAGATGAATAAGGCAATGAACTCAGTGTAAACTGTTCATCTCCCAAGTTTATTGAATTCAAAAATCAAAATTTTACTGCAAATCGTCTGAAATGACCAATTTTTTTAAGAACACAAGTTTGTCTACATTTGGACTTGAGCATGTGTGTTCATGTTTGATGTATTGCCATACTTATATGAAAAATCGGCATAACATATACAGCATGTAGCTGCCGTAGGGTCCTTCGTTCTAAAACCAAATTGTTCTAAAACTGCAGAACGGTACGATGCTCTATTGCCGGAGCATCTCTCAAATGTACAGACGATGCCTCCTCCATTTCCTGTCAAAACATTGATTTTATGCAAGGAGGTTTGTGATTGGGTCACAATGAAGGTCGCATGACCAATCAGTGACTCATTGTTATCGGACTTGTATAACTGGCGTAGAGTGAAAAAGACACCCATAGAAAACTTTTCCACTCACGCTGCATGTACCATACTTTGTGTTAACAATACCGTGTACCGAACTGAGCACGTAATACCGCGGTTCTACCCTTAGCAAAAATATCTGTGAATTTACCAGTGATATTCTGGTTAAATCCCAGTTAAAATACAGTTTCCATTCATTTACCATTCATTTTCCGGTTTTCTTTCCTCACATTTCTTCATACCAGTTTTGTGTGTACAGTTAAAAGACAGTTTTCTGAAAACCATGTTTTAACTGCTGAAAAATTTCCATTCAAAATGCAGTTTTTAGATAACTGGAATTTCACCGTATCAAAATACCAGTTATTTACCAGTTTTATTCTGGAACAGTTCTTGTAAATAACCGTTTCTGATATATCTTCTCTGTTACCAGTTATCAAATGCTACCATCAACAGTACTTGTGTACATAGACACAGCAGGACATAGGTCAAGCCCACAGGAAGAATTTGAAAGGAGTGGGGGATATGGGAGGGGGTGGAGTACGGGCAAATTTGAGCCTCAATCTGAATATATTGTCCAATGGAAAGCAACTTCCTCTCATTTTGAATGTTATTTTGCTGTGGCTGCATGTACATGATATATCGGACAGCCTTCATCTGCAACATATTCTTCTGAGCACAGATCCTTAAATTGTTCAAGAAAAGCTGCTTTGATTAAGAAAAGAAAATGGAATTCCCTGCAACTGTTGAAGTTTTCAGGAAATGATGAAAGTGTTCTACATTTGTATCTATTGTTTTGTGATATTTTGAAGTGAATTTCAATGGATGCATTGTTCAATATAAGTATGTAGAATGCAATTCACTTATTTTGAAACAACTGAAAGTGAATTATATGTGTAACATATTTGGTGATGGAGCCTTCACTCTGGGATTTACTTCAATGGATTCTGTTGTTTCTGGGTTTGTATGATATGGTTGATTATGTGGCCCTAACATATCTTCAATTTGTATATTAAGTAATATATATAACATGTGAACAAGTTATAGGCTATTAATTGATATACAATATATAGCTTTGTGTATCCTATTAAAGGAATAATTTTAAATTTGAATTTTTAGATATATAATGATGTTAGGCATCTCATTAGTTCACCATGCCCTCTAGCTATTTTACTAAATCCTGGGACCTCAAAGTTGACCTGATTAGAGAGTCTGCATAGTTTACAGTTACTTCTCACATTCTTTTCCCCTCCCCCAGCCTCCTCCCCTTCCCCCTTCTCACCACCTGGGTTATAATCACCGGTTTTATAGCAGTTATTTTCCAGTTATTCTTATCATCAATGCTTCCATCCTAGACCAGTTTATTTACAGTTATTTATGACATCATAAACTGGTATACTGGTACTGATAATTTCTGCCATTCCGAAACCGGTTTTTAACCAGTTTGTTGTGAGGTCACAAAACTGGAAAATCTCATTTGCATAAAATAGCAAATAACTGTTAAACAACTGTGAAAGTAATGTATATTGAATGGTAACTGGGAAATAACTGGACTTTAACTGCATAGAGCCACAATGGAAGTTATCTGACCTAAAAGTGATAACTGGAAAAACACTGTAAAACCACTGTTCAGAATAAAACTGTGAAATGAATGGAAAATGAATGGAGTTTATTTAGCTAAGGGTACTACACCGCGGTATACCGTTTCACCCCTAATCATGACGTCACATGACATCAACAAATAGCGCAAAATCATAGGATCCGCATACACAGCACCCCAGGCCTGTGGCACTGGGATGTTCATGGCACTGCATGGACACAGTAAACTAACGTGCAAAGCCGAATCTTTGAGTTCTGTTTAAATTATTTTAAGTTATATTATGCTAGAAATTATATGTAATCATATACAGTGTACTAGTATAAGTCTACTTTAGAGTACGTACTTTTATTTTTCTTCTACTTGAAATAGAAAAGAAAATAAACAAGTAGAGCTTCGCCCTTGATGCCGTGCATGATTCATAACAACCGGATCGAAGGGGGGGGACTGTCACGTCAACACACAATAATGCAGACATCGAGAGAGAGAAACGGATCCATAATTATCCCATGTCTTACCCATATTCGTCATGTCGAGCTTCACGGTGGGAATTTCTTTGAGTTGAACATGGCCGGAACCGTTTGCCCTGTTCCCACAACAAAAACATGGACAGTAGAAAGATGTCCAGCTCATTTCGCTGGTAAACCGGAAGTTTGATGTTTAATGGTAATTTTCGAGTCGGGAGAAGTATTATTGTTCCGTAATCTAGCAGACAACAACGCAGACTCGTTGATTTTGTTTTATAACTTCTTTTAACACTTTCAAATATAGACTTAATTTAACTTCATATGTTTGTTTGATTATGTTAAGATTAACATATTAGATTATTTGACTCTATGAGATATTTCCGGAATTTCATTGATCATTCTAGTATAGCGGACCCCGGAAGTTTAGAAACATAATAATCAGTGCGCATGTCAGAGGTTGCTACGGGTCATGTAAATATGTCGCCATTTTGAATCACCGCTTCGAAGAGCCGACGGGGGTTCGGGGGTGAAACCCCCGAGAAAAGAAAAAAAAACTCAATTTTACATCTTGAACTCATCTTAACTGTTTTTGTAGCATTTGAAATATCTAAAAAAACAATTCTAGGACGTTTGAAAGGAACTTTGGCCTCAGTGTGATCTTCGATAATGTTTGGACCATGGCCAGCACATGTGAACACTGAGTCGCTGTCTTTTCCACGCCAAATTTTCCTCTGTTGAGCAATATTTACCTGACAAACTGAATAATGATCCAATTTCAATAAGCCAGTGGATGGATATTGCCACGTTTTCATTATTTCTGTCATATATCATTCATTCGAATCGTCACCATCGTAAACTACACGTGTACTTGTGTTTACAAATAAAATCAAAGTCCGTAAAATCACTCATTGCGCATGTTCAGCGCGTGCTCGGCTACAACCAAAACGAAATCCCGAATTTTTTTCTCGTACAGTCTACAATGTCTTCCGCATGATCCCTAGTTAAAAACTTTGTTGAAAACTTCAGTTTTTAACCAAAAAAGGACATGGTAAGCTCAAATTTTAACATTTTTTTGCATAAAAACCCATATTTTTAATTTTTGACCGCCCGCTCACGCGGTCTCTATATATACAGGTCGCCGTCAATAAACTCGTGATATTTCGCGGAAAAAATGGGGTCCGCTATACTAGATGTGTTCCGAAATAGTTTCCAACTAAGTTTTCTGATTGATAATACATTGTAAATAAATTTTTTCACATAACAGCATAATAATGTATATTACGCATAGCAAAATACCCCGTTTTCACCATTTTTGACAGATCCAACACGAAAAAATGTTGTTACTAAACCCGATATTGGAGGTCAGTATGCTTGATCTTTTTTGTTCCGCACCAATACTTGTTATTTTCGACATTTCATGCACTAAAAATGAAGTAAAAAATAAAAAACAAAGTGGTTGCACAGGCGATTAAAGTGAAAATCTATTTAAGTATCGAACGTCTTTCTGTTAGCATTCATAGCCTGTATGAATGCCAACTGGACAAAGGCAAAAACAATGTTATTTTTTTTTCTAACGGGTCTTATTTTCTTGCAGTTTTTCATGCAGATTTCAAATCTGCAAAAAAATGGGTGTTCTCGAACTGCTTTTTGAGATATTTGAGCTTGAAGTATACCATCCGTGCAAATTTGCTGGCCGAAAATAGAAAAAATCATATATAAGTGTACATTATATTATTGTTGTAGATGATCATAATGACGTCACTGTCATATATATATACACTAGTCTTCCCTTATATTAAAGAAAACATAATATTTTATTTACTTGTTTGGGCTATTTTTTTCCATATAGCACTGGAATTTCATACCTGGTGCATCAATTTGGGAAGTCGGTGGACCGCATACAAAACCAAGAAATTATGAAATATATTTCGTCAATTGCCATCCATTGAAAAAAAAGCTGTTTAGATAATATTTTCTAGATCTTAATATAGATCTATTAGTTTTATAACAGCTAATGTCATTGAAAAATTGCCATCTCTGTATGCAATGTATGGAATTAATCGTCTATGTATGAACATCTGTATACTGAGATTTTCAAGCATACAGCCAAAAGACACAGAAAACACATCTAACCCGAAAACATACTGACTACAGCCAAGCCAGTCGTTTCGCTTCATTTATGATAAGCGCTAAACAAGAACAAGGACTACCACTTTACAGACAATGATGTGTCTTGACCAGGGCACAGAACCAGAGCCTTCTTCATATTCTTTACTCAGAGCCAAGAGTGTGGCGACGTCAAGAGAGACTTAGGAAGAAGAAACAACGTAAGATCCTAAATTTATTCCCTTTTGACGACAATGCAATGATGGAACAAGAACTACATCAACACCCTACTTACAGTAATAGTTGCATATATATTGGTCCATCTATGTGAGCCACTAGGCCATATAGTAGACTCAGAACACAAAGATTTACCTTTGACCTCCCCTTCATAAAGAAAACAAAACATGTCTGATCTCTCTACTGATTAGTATAAGGTACTGGGACATCATACGATGTACATTAGTCCTATTTACGAGGGAATTGCGACATTAAGCATATACGATAGGACCCTTTAATTCGTCAAATTATTGTTATGAATTCATTTTCAAGTAAAGAGGTAGAATGTGTAAACTAGCTTCGATCAGAAATATAATATCATTACATGATAATAACAGAAAGAAAGAACCAACTCCCACATTAGATCTAGATAATGGTGGTCTGTATAAAATTGTTATTCCAATCTCATCAATACCGTTAGCGTTAAAGGCCCACTACCTTTCCGAAACGGCTTTTAATTTTTAAAATTGGAATGTAAAACAAGATCGATAATTTTGTAGAGACCTAAAAATTATTAACTTACCGTTAATACTACATTTATCATCACCTGCTGAACGATTTGATTAAAATAAATAAAATGTTTATTTTCATAACGCGGGTCGTATTATGTTTCCCGCCGTCGTCCTAAATGCCGCGCGGTAGTTGACTATCACTGCGCCAGACGGCAAAACAGCGAATTGACTCTCTACTGTTTTCATATATTACGCAGGCAATCTTGCATATGTTTGGTGTTGAACCTTATTTTAGATCATCGGTATGCATTTTCTGGTGTTATTAATGTTTTTTAAGAAACCTTTATATTTTGCTCCGGAAAGGTAATGGGCCTTTGCAGAGCGTTAGAAGTGATCTTAAAAGAAGACTTAATTTGGGATCTTATCTTTTTTTCATTACATCTCCCTTGACACCACCTCACCATTTGCTTTGAGGTGAGCATTCGCCTCGTTAAGCAATTGAAGGCTCTGGTTTCTGTCTTCTGGTCGAGGCACGCTATTGTCTATAAAGGTGGTAGTTTCTTGTGCTGCTAAGGCTTAGCATTAAGGGAATGAAACTACTGGTTTATCCATTATCAGTACAATAGTACCTGGGGGTTGTTGTGATGCTTCAGTAGGATAGTACTATAGAATTTGAAAGTGTTCCAGTATTACATGGAGACACACTACGAATTTAGAGCAACTTCCCAAAACAAACATTCATACACGCAACAAAATTCTTACATGGGGGATCTTGGTTGTTAAAAGAACATTAGGCCCAATCAACCAGCCAATAAAAAAATGAAAATTGTTTGACAATAATTAAAACTATTCAAAACGTAGAGAGATAAAAGTTACATTATCCTAAGAGCCATTTTGAACAAAAGAAAAAGAACAAATTGGACACATTTTTATGAATAAATATCACCAAAAACAAACCCATATAAACTATGCTTCTATGGATTAGTTTTCACGATACATTGTGTTTGAAAATTCTGGTATCCGTTTCATGACATTGTAACAAATAGATCTTTGTTTTCAGAAAAATCACAGTGACTTGATTTTGGTATGTGATATACCGTCTTACCTAGGATTACTCAAACACCAACTTTAAATGCCTCATAGTACATGAGATAATGTCCAGACATGATAATGCATTAAATGATAAAATTGCGAACAAATGGACCAAAAGAAGAACACGGCGCAAACTTTTAACTACCTCCCTCGGGACTCTGACTTCCCTGTCAATGACCAAGCGATTCTTGTCAACAAATATAATTTGAATCATAACTTAGCCATACTTTGAAAATGTCTTCAAAATTATCAAAAATAAAACAAAATATGACCGACAGCTTTTATCAATTGTTAGCATCTCCATTTGTATTAAGTAACCCCGAAAATATAAGTATATACACAACAACAGTGACTCTTTGTGAATTAGTTTTCAAGGTATTAGATTTTAATCATATCTACGGCGGCCATTTTGAAAAAAACCAGGATGGCTGTCAACAGCTCTTTCAAATTACTAACGTTCATATTTGCATTCAGTTACCCTAAAATATAGGATAAGAACAAAAATATTCTACATCAATTAGTAATCAAGATATTAGAATTTAAACATTAATATGTCGGCCATTATGAAAACCAAGATGGCCAACAACAGTTTTACACATTACTAACGTTCACATATGGATTCGGTAACCTTGAAAATATAGATATTTAACCAACATTATGATATATATCGATTAGTTTTCAAGATATCAGAATTTAAACATTTCTATGTCGGCCATTTTGAAAAACAAGATGGCCTATAGCTTCTATCAGTTACTAATGTTCATAATTGCATTCTGTAATACTGATAACATAAGCACAGAGCAAAAATTGGGATTATATATCCATCAATTTTCAAGATATTAGAATAAAAACATTTATATGTCCGCCATTTTGAAATAACAAGATGGCCGACGGCTTTAACCAATTACTAATATTTATGTTTGCATTCAGTATCCCTGAAAATATAGATATAGAACAACAATTAGGATTCTACATCATTTAGTTTCCATGATATTAGACTTTACACATTTTTATGGCGGCCATTTTGAAAAATGGCCGCCATGGCAGTCAGCAGCAAGATCCGCTTGGGGTCCCGTTCTCAAATACCTTGTATTAGGTCATAGTAATGGTGTACTAGATTTCATACTTGTATCACAAAGTGCACGATTCGGCCAAAAATGGGGCTTAAGCCTCCGGACTAATACTCCATAGGGTTACTTTAACTATCGTTATAACCGCAACTGGGATACATCATTTCATAGTAAAACTGACGGCTCTGTGGGCGACATCAGATGAGATAGGTAGTTTGGTCCTGTGATGTACATTCTGTGGTTGACTGAGTGGCTTTGAAGTTGAGCGTTACCAGTACTGTCTCCTAGTACTGTCTCTGTAATCTTCAAAAGAAGTCTCTGTAGGCATGTGATTGGTTAGTTTTTCCCTCCTGGACTACCATCAGTTTTGCACTGAAATAGTCCAGGGTTGGATATAACGATAGTGAGTATCGAGGATAAGTCCCAATACTTTCAATAATGATTTTAGCAATGTGATTATATATTCAAACTTGAGATTCCCTGCCAATGGAGGTGACCATTGCAAACAGTGTAACACAGGTAGGTTGTTCTCTATGATCCAAACAAAGTATGTCATTGCCATCGTTTTTAAACAATAACAGAAATAACTTGTTTGTAGCAAGCAAGCTTTCTCGCAATTTTCTTGCAGATAGATATGTTTGCTGGAATATTGAAGTAAAAGGTGTGTAAGTGTTTCTTTTTATTTGTTTTCATTTCTGTGAGGGAAGAGATTTTGATGTTACCATCCTTGATATCGTTTTGACTTTTAGTGTTTCCATAATATTTGCGTTTGTCTCTGGATTTTTTCTGAAGCCATCGATTCTTCAAATATGTTTATTGAAGCTGGAGCTCATGTCATGCTCCAAGCAATTCCCGTTGATTTGTAATTTTATTGCATAATTTGGTGTCACCAAAAATAATTTTACCCACAGTTCACAATCTCTTAAATATATCTGAAAAATGAGATAGGTCTTTGTTGAAAAAAGCGTAAAGGTTGGATAAAGGTTGGTATTCTTTTAAAAGTACTTTTCAAGATCAACTTTTGTTGTTAATGAAATTTTGTGTTAACTTTAACCAGATATTAAAATAAAACAGCATAATACACACATCCTTGTGATATATTGGAAGCGTTAAAAGTTGTACAAGGGCCAATTAATACACGTATTCTTAAGTACTTTTTAATCAAAATACTAAAATAAAACATTTTTTTACATACAATGTATCCCTGTAGTATTTTTGGAATTAAGTTTATAGTAGATTGCTACGAAGGGAAATAACTCTGATAAATTTGGGAAATTATTTGATAAAAACAGACGTTCAATGTTCAAATCTTTTCTGATATTGTGCTTATTGTAATTGTCTTCTTGAAATAAACAATTTCAATATCTGTTGTTTTCTTTCTCTGATCACTGTTGTATGTATCAACAAAGTTAAATTCCTTTATTTTACTGTGTTCCCGTTTCGAGATAAACCTGAGTGGCACTGAGATCAAGCCACCTAGTACCAGAGAGATGCCACTGAAATAAAATGCCACTCTGTAGTTGCCATAGATGTCCGCCAGCGCCCCTGAAACGGCAAACAAGATTCCGTTACAGATGACATTGGTGTGTATAGCAGCGTGTAGTATAAACAAATTGTTAATCAACAGCTGCATCGTTTTATTTGATACCCTGAGAGTTGAATAACACCGCCAATTGTGGTAGAAATCTTTTATAAAACAGTAAAACGCAATCAACCGTTATGGCGCTTCATTATATAGATATACATGATATATATCACTGGTACATGTAGATAATATAGGTATATGAATATACTCATAAACAATTTCATTAAAAATAAGGGCCACATTTCAGAAAGTAATAAAATGTAATTATGTAACATGTATAGATATATTGTCTGTTTTATATTCCGTCATGACTTGCATTTACACATAAGCAGACGTAACAGACACGTAACAGACACGATACACAATAGGTGTTAGTGGTGTCATACACTGTTAATCAAACACGTGTACACAAGCCTGAGTACACGTGCACTATGAGTTTTATTTAAATGTAATATGTATCAGACAGATGTATCAGACAGATGAGTTTCGAGTATACGATACTGCATTAAAGTATCCTTCCTAATAGAAATCAATATTGTAAACACGTTTATGCATAAACAAACTGTAACGTTATGACGTAGTGAAAACTGTGTTTTCTAATCGTCGACATTTTTGTGATAGAGATTTTAGCTAACACATGTAAGCTGATGGCCTATAACAAAATGACTGTCACTTCCACAGATACGGTGACAGATCTAAACGTTGTCACCTTCAAACTAATTGAAAGACAAAAATCATCTCGACCCTGTTTTAACTTGCATTGTCAGCTTTTCAATTTATCTGTTATAAAGTAGTAACGGCGCCATAACCAGATGATTAAATTCACAGTTATTATTCCATTTTATTTACTTTTCTTTAAAGAAAATATTCATATGTAATAAGTTTATATCACAATATGATTTTTTATATGTTTTATTGCTTTTGCAACTAGTGAATCTTTATCTTCATTTGTCGATTTTATAATAGTTATGCGTTAAATACCCGGTATATCATGCTAGTCCGATCCTCCCTGCATAAGTATCGGACTCACTGTT
>SAYR01028177.1:637493-668521 GCA_004382745.1 Argopecten irradians irradians | reverse complement strand
ATTTGCCCGTTTTGACTAATTACACAAAGATATTAAAGCCATAATTCCTATTGAGGTGTTTGATATGTATTTATGTTTGTAGAATTTTTTTCCAGTAGTCTTTCTTTTAAAATATACCAGTTTTGATCAAAAAGACTAATATATTTTTCTCAGAATAACAAGATATGCTACCCCTACTCCTTAATTTTGAGCTACACAAATGCACCATTTTCAGCCATTTTTGCCAAATCTAACCCTTATAGAAAAAAGTTCTGGTATTAAACTTTTGTTAATATTTTGCATATTCAATAGGAAAAGGGTTGTTCTTTCAGAATCAGGCAGAAAAATGGGGGGTCCGTGTGCTTAGCTTTTTTTGCCACTTGAATCCCATAAAATCCAATATTTTGTCAACTAGGTATCTTTGAGTGACAGTAGCTCAAAAACGAGCACACGGACATATGTTTTTTCTTTCATTTTCTTCCATGGTATGAACTCCTCTTTCCAAAAATCTATATGAGAAAAAAAGTTTAATACAAGAAACTTTTGACTTCTCAGAGGAGTTCATCCTTAAAAACAACATAATAATTCAATAAAAAATGTATTAATAGTCCTATGATTATACTTATAATCAATCCACACATTTAACTTGTCACCTTTAATGATACATGGGGTAGGCCTATAGGGCACTCAGGCCTATATATAGGTATACACTTGTAGCCCCAGGGGGTCATCCCCACACTTACAGGTAAGTTTGACACCTTGTGTATAACCTGAGCAAACCCATAGGTACTGATGATATTACTTCTCAGGACTACAATGTATATATTTAGGGTGCAGTATATCAATAATTATACTGCATAAAGGGGGGGATCAATATTTAATAGGGGGGTCAATATTTTATGCATAAAATATTGACCCGGGTCGATATTTAATGGGGGGTCAAAATTTTATATGACACCGGGTATTTAACGCATAACTATTATAAAATCGACAAATGAAGATAAAGATTCACTAGTTGCAAAAGCATAAAACATAATAAAAATCATTTGTGATAATAAACTTATTACATATGATATTTTTCTTTAAAGAAAAGTAAATAAAATGGAATAATAACTGTGAATTTAATCATCTGGTTATGGCGCCGTTACTACTTTAACAGATAAATTGAAAAGCTGACAATGCAAGTTAAAACAGGGTCGAGATGATTTTTGTCTTTCAATTAGTTTGAAGGTGAACACGTTTAGATCTGTCACCGTATCTGTGGAAGTGACAGTCATTTTGTTATAGGCCATCAGCTTACATGTGTTAGCTAAAATCTCTATCACAAAAATGTCGACGATTAGAAAACACAGTTTTCACTACGTCATAACGTTACAGTTTGTTTATGCATAAACGTGTTTACAATATTGATTTCTATTAGGAAGGATACTTTAATGCAGTATCGTATACTCGAAACTCATCTGTCTGATACATCTGTCTGATACATATTACATTTAAATAAAACTCATAGTGCACGTGTACTCAGGCTTGTGTACACGTGTTTGATTAACAGTGTATGACACCACTAACACCTATTGTGTATCGTGTCTGTTACGTGACTGTTGTCTGCTTATGTGTAAATGCAAGTCATGACGGAATATAAAACAGACAATATATCTATACATGTTACATAATTACATTTTATTACTTTCTGAAATGTGGCCCTTATTTTTAATGAAATTGTTTATGAGTATATTCATATACCTATATTATCTACATGTACCAGTGATATATATCATGTATATCTATATAATGAAGCGCATAACGGTTGATTGCGTTTTACTGTTTTATAAAAGGATTTCTACCACAATTGGCGGTGTTATTCAACTCTCAGGGTATCAAATAAACGATGCAGCTGTTGATTAACAATTTGTTTATACTACACGTGCTATAAACTCTGTACGCATTCTGATTGGCTGGCACGGTGAATTTTGACCGGACTACTTATTTCTCAGTATCACGTCATTAAGTCGTCATTTGTCAACGTCATCAATAATCGAGTGACGTCATGCTATGTTGTGATCGCGACTTGCATTGACGTCAAGGCTTCTGTTGTAAAACGTACAGTATGTGACCTGGTCGTGTGTCAAAAACGTTGCGTGTTTATGTGTGGTATAAAAATCTGTAACTCGTTTTGGTGGAAAATGATCTTACTGGTGAGTTTGGTAGAATAAACGATTCTGAAACTGACTTGAACTTGATTACAATGGCTTGATTATTATTTTGCGGGAAGTAGACAGCCCAGTCATGCCGTGATAGTCTGATAATGAGTGGGTTTTTTTAAAAATTGAATTTAAAATACATTAAATTAAATGTATTTCATCTTGTTCATCTTCATATAGTTGTTTTCAATTAAAAAAAAACAACATGTGAATGGATTCTTTATCAAAATATGACTTTTGAATATAAATTAGTGCCTTTTTGCCGATGAAAATATCACTACATCTAATTTATATATCTCGGCAAACATACATTGCCTTATCTTCATCATCGGATTTCTATCGGCTAAAAGTGGATAAAATTGTGGTAGAAACAGGTCACACGACTCGTGATTGTTGGATATAGAATTTATTCCACACTTGTAAGTTATTTTAAAAAGTAACAAAAGACACTAGCTAAAGCTCGCGTCTTTTGTAACTTTTGAAAAATAACTCACTCGTGTGGAATAAATTCCATATCCAACAACTACTCATTGTGTAACTTCTATTTTTTTCCTTCGTGTTCTGGTGTTTTCTGTTGTGAATCTTATATCGTCTGATTGTGTTTGTGTCATGATAAATGAGTAGATCGCTTTGACAAATTCGACAATATTAAAAAAGAATTATATTCTCTGTTAGGACTAGGTACTATGTTGTCTCAATGTCACTATTTGAAGTAATTTGTATCCTACAGACACACGTTTGTAAGGATCTCGCGTTGCCCGGAACATGTCGTTGATATTACTCCTTTGACCCATATACATTTTATAAACACATACCTGCAATAGGCGACCCCACAAACGTGGACAGCCCCATACTTAGACCGAGTAGTCCAAACGAACTGTTGAGTCGGTGTACCCCCAACAACTCCGCCATCAGTATACTTCTAAGCAGTGCGAAAGCAGCTGTAACCGTAATCAGAACAAAATGATTAATTTGAGAAATTCTTATTGTTTAAAACAAGGAATCTCCTGATTAAGATTGGATTTCAATCGTAAGAGCCCATTTAGAAAAAAAACCTTAGTTAATTCCATACATATTTCCCTTCCAGGTGGTTGCCCTAAGATGATTTTTATTTAACGAGGTCCCCAAAGACTGAGGACTAGTGGTAAAACACCTGACAACTTCATTACTAAACCATTACTGGTATTATACCTCACCAATGCTAGATACAAACCAGAAAAAACTAAATATTGGCATTATACACATAAATAACTAAAAGAAAAAAATATAAATTTTACAAGGAACACTGTTTATAGAAAACCTGCCTCACTGACCACCTGCATAAACACCACCCTGCTTAAAAGGACCACTTTCTTCTTGGCCCAATTCATAAAATACTCTTTTTCTATGTCTCGGTAATAGACAGGTTTGATTATAGTCGAATGATGTTTTAACGTGAGCTAGATTCCGGACAAAAATGTCAAAATATCAGAACTGTTCGAGATAGCTGAGTTTACCGCAAAATTATTAATATTTTTCGAATGAAATTAAGATCTATCTACGATTTTACATCAGCAGAAATTATGAACAATCTTGTCTTGCTAAAATAATATCGAACTTGAATTATCAGAATACGTCACCCGTGACTAGACCAAACACAACAGCATAGGTAACAAGCATCCCGAATGAAGTATAGAATGGCACAAAACAGGTCGCTAGTCCACCAATCAGAAGAGCGATATTGTTTATCACCAAGCTGTTCGCATATGATTGGTCGGTTATATAACCCATCACAACACGTCCAACTGTGTTTGAAATGCCCATGGCTAAAATTAGAACTGCGCCATCTTCAGAGGACAGGTTGATTTCCGTAGCATAAACAGGAAGAAAGTTCGATGGAATGAAAAAGCCTGTAACATACAGATTTTAAAGATGGTGTTTCGTAGAACAAACGTAATGTACAATGTAACAGAAGTGGAATAAAACAAGATAGCCAGACGGATCTGGGCGCCAACTATTGAATGAGATATATGTATGTCGGTCAATGGCGGTATAAAATTCAAATTGGCAGGTGCCACGTACACTTGTCACAATTGTTATCTTGTGTTTCAACCAGTCCAAAAAAGCAAAGTGTAATTTCAGAAAACCATCTCAGTTTATTATGAAAAATAGCAACAACAACAAAAAATAAATAAAAAAATACGGAAGGGTGGAGGAAGGGAGGAATGGACTACATACGAAAGGCGGTTTGATTAGCACACCATCTGCTTATAGTTGGCTAATTTTAAGACTGACTGATTTACAATGTCTTAAAATTATCAAATTAGTTCATTTTAGTTCTGGATTTAATTCTCTGTTTATTCGACCTTTACATGGTGCCAATGTGTTTTTCTTCCTTTTAACTAATCCATTTTGTAAATGCAGCTCTTCATTCACAGATTAAACTGCCAAGTTGTAACAAAGTCACAATGTTTATACGTCTGTTATATGTAATATACCAAACATGACCGGGAGACAATAGGCTCCGTACACCTTTCAACGTCGTGATTAGTTCCGATATCAACACCAAATGTAAATATATTGCAATAAACGTACTAAAGGTCTGATACTTACCAAACATGACTAGGAGACACGAGGTACTGTACAGCAACATGGTGGGACTCGTCAGAAGAGAAAAGTCGAACATGTCTGTCATTGCCAAGCAAAAATGTTTGCAACAACTTTCAGAGTCGTGATCGGTCCTAGAAGTATAATTATTTGATGTATTATGTTTGTTATTTTTAATCTCTTTCTCTGTTTTAAGTGGCCTATAAGTAGTGGAGAAGATGACTCCATTGAGAGTTATGGCCGAGACGATCCACATCGATCCACGCCAGCCGTACGTTTCTAAAAGAAGCCTCGTAATTGGCGCAAAAACAAGCGCTCCCACGCCGGACCCACAGAGAGCAAGTCCTGTCGCTAGGGCGCGCCGTGAGTCGAAATACACACCGATGGTTACAATGGCAGGTAGATAGAACATCCCGAAACCAAATCCTGAAAATTAATATAACAAAACATAACGGCAGGTAGATAGAACATCCCAAAACCAAATCCTGAAAATTAATATAACAAAACATAACGGCAGGTAGATAGAACATCCCGAAACCAAATCCTGAAAATTGATATAACAAAACATAACGGCAGGTAGATAGAACATCCCGAAACCAAATCCTGAAAAGTAATATAACAAAACATAACGGCAGGTAGATAGAAAATCCCAAAACCAAATCCTGAAAATTAATATAACAAAACATAACGGCAGGTAGATAGAACATCCCGAAACCAAATCCTGAAAAGTAATATAACAAAACATAACGGCAGGTAGATAGAACATCCCGAAACCAAATCCTGAAAAGTAATATAACAAAACATGATTCTAGCAAAACATGTGGAATAATTTTTTCTGTGTAGAATGAAACCTCGTAGGTAATATCAATAAGACACTAAAGGCAGAACTAGAGTAATGTCTAAAAACAATATTAATCCAAATGCATTACATTGCCACCATTACTAGTATTACAAAAACATACAACAATACAAATAATGCTCTCAATAAACATGTATGGTCAATGTATTTGATTTTCTATGGTACACTTTACTACTAAAGATACGAAGTCATGGTAACATATGAACGATCAAAGGGGAAAAAACAAATAAAGGATGAGTCATTTTGCAAATTTGATAAAAAATGTCTTAGTTTAAACCATATGCTATTCCATAAAGGCAAACAACTAAATTACATATTTTATCAATTTAAATAATTTGGTTCTTCATCTGAAAAAAATTAAACAATTATGAGATGGATAAATAAGTTTTCTTAATACACGTAAATACCAACGGTTAGCATAAGCATCGAATAACATCTAATTGGGAGCTAAAGTGAATATAGCTGTAATAATGTAGCCCAAATACTTTAAGACAGATGATGGTGTCGTTTTTTTGAGCTACAATTGGTGCCCATTATTACTGCTAGTGGAGCCAAGTAAAAACTTTGAAGAGGAATATTTACACCTTTATATGAATAATATTGATTTAGTCTTATATCTCTTACCTACTGGGCAACATATAAAATATTGATATTAATATAATAACATGGCGGACTTTTCAAAGGGAAAATGAACAGCAATTCTACAGATTATGAAAATGACGTCGTGTGAGCGGTAAAATAGATATTAGCATTAGACAGCTAAACCTGCCTATATTATTTTAATCAAGTAAAAATACGAAAATAGAGGCCTAACCTCCAAGTAATTGCATCAGAATTTGTTTTCTGCTTTTTGGGTTGGAGGGTCTTCGTGGAAAAATACCCAAAATAATATGATCGGAAGTCGTTTTTCAACACCAGAAAAATAGGAAAATATAAAGAAATCACAATTTTTACCACTTTTAAAGTCTGCTAATTTTGCAATACGCGAAATATGAAATCGGGTATATCGTAAGACATACCTCAGGATAGTACAAATAAGTTGAAATGATATAATAATTTCAGTCAATCCAAAAAATAAAGAAGAATGAAAACAACTCAAAACCTTTTGAATTTAGCCAGCATTATCATTCTGTGCTCTTTTTAGATGCAAACATTTATAAAATCTTATCCTGAACAATATCAGTTTATGTTTTACATCTTAAAGGATTACTTTGTCTTTGATACCAATGCATGACCGATAATACATTAGCTAGAAAAAAGACTTAGATATTAACCTGTCATGTTGAGTGATCGAGCCAATTTGAAGTGTTTTTATATCTAGATTTTGGGCAAAACACCCAGTTTGGTAGCTAATATTTAGGAAAATAAAAAAATAAAATGCTTCCAGATATGTTATACCTTTTTGCATATTTGTACTTGTTGTTTTGATCATTTGTTGTAACAACGGTATAAATTTGAACATATTATATAGCAGTAAAGGCTCCCTATCACGTAAATTTGGCTGAAAACCAAAATATTTCTATGTCGATAAATCTGCAATACTATTTTTCGAACGTGTTGTATTTGTTTGTCGTAAAATTTTGCCAGTAAATAAATCAGAACTGTGACGATTTTCAGCTATAATATTGAAATTGAACATTTGTTTTATTCTATTTTTTTCATTGAAAATTATGTAACCCCATCTGGTTATTATGAAAAAATGAAAAATGGACCTATTCAAATATTTGATAAAAATAAATTTAAATCTCACTTTATAAAGAACGGATTTTGCAATCTGATTAGTCACAAAAAAAAACACAATTTTGATATTTCAATTTCAGGACTTAGCCAATTAGAGAAGTTCAGCCAAATTGAGCTCTAAATGAGGATTTGATCGACCTACCGTCTTTCATAGTTGGGGATATCTTAATATAATTGTCTCTTTAGGTGATAATAGCCTACGTAGAAACTGAATTAATAACTATCTAAACACTTAAGACGGTATTAACTGAATAATTCTTGAATAAAAGAGACATATTATAATTATAATTACAATTATAATTATTAATTACAACTTTAATTATTAATTACAATTATAATTGGAAAAGGCCAAAAGACCAATTTTGAGCAACCATGTTATCTCAGCTAGTGAAAGTAAAATATTTTACTTTTAAAGCCTTTAATCAACAAGCTTTATTAAAAAAGATTCCGCCAAAATGAGTATTAATTATTTTGTGGATAATTCCAATTCCTTACCTTAACAATCCAGCAAAATCATATTTGGCTGTTACAAGGACATAATTATGCAATTTTCATGTTGTCATACTATTTCTCTGTGTTGATTTCAACTAATTGCTTTGGCAATATGTGCTGTCCTTATAACGTTTTTGTCATACATTAGTTTACTATTATAACATGAAAACCATTTAAGTTTATATTTGGCTTCAACGTTGAGAAATTATGCAAATATCCCTATGTTTCTGATTTTTTGGGGGTAAAAAAACCACTCTGTATGAAAAAAACAATGAAAAAAGAATGTTGTAATTATTTTGGGGTAACACCCTATCTTTACTGGACTATTAGGCTTTTTTTAAATTGCCAAATATATAAAATTCAAAAAGCCTAAAAATGTAGGCAGGTGTAGCGGACTATGCATGCATCTACCCGGTAAAAGCATAAAATAATTGGGAATCTAAAAGGGCATAGAAAGTTTTGCACAAGTGATTCTCCAGTGCTGAACTATCACACATAAGGATCATTTCGAGCCCGGTCGGAGAGCATAGTCGGCCGAATACGTATATTAGTTCTAAACAGTATGCAACCTACAGCCTCTTCCCATCGCACTGATATTACAAAACACAATAAGAGATGATGATGTACCTCCCATGATGCCGTAACAGACGAACATCACATCCAGATTGGGTGCAAAGGAGGACAGAAAGAATCCAATACTAGCCGTCAATGCCCCAGTAGCCGCCACCTTCTTACTGTCAAACTTCCTCACCAAGACACTGGCTAATGGACCTACGACAGAAAACTATACTGTTACAGTACAATACACTGACTAATGGACGTAGGACAGAAAACTAAACAGTTACAGTATAATACACTGACTAATGGACCTACGACAGAAAACTATACTATTACAGTATAATACACGGACTAATGGACGTAGGACAGAAAACTAAACAGTTACAGTATAGTACACTGACTAATGGACCTATGACAGAAAACTAAACAGTTACAGTATAATACACTGACTAATGGACCTAGGGCAGAAAACTATACTGTTACAGTACAATACACTGACTAATGGACCTACGACAGAAAACTATACTGTTACAGTACAATACACTGACTAATGGACCTAGGACAGAAAACTATACTGTTACAGTACAATACACTGACTAATGGACCTAGGACAGAAAACTATACTGTTACAGTACAATACACTGACTAATGGACCTAGGACAGAAAACTATACTGTTACAGTACAATACACTGACTAATGGACCTAGGACAGAAAACTATACTGTTACAGTACAATACACTGACTAATGGACCTAGGACAGAAAACTATACTGTTACAGTACAATACACTGACTATTGGACCTAGAACAGACAACTATACTGTTACAGTACAATACACTGGCTAATGGACCTAGGACAGACAACTATATTGTTACAGTACAATACACTGACTAATGGACCTAGGGCAGAAAACTATACTGTTACAGTACAATACACTGACTAATGGACCTAGAACAGAAAACTATACTGTTACAGTACAAGACACTGACTAATGGACCTAGGACAGACAACTATACTGTTACAGTACAATTCACTGACTAATGGACCTAGGGCAGAAAACTATACAGTTACAGTATAATACACTGACTAATCGACTTAGGACAGAAAACTATACTGTTACAGTACAATACACTGACTAATGGACGTAGGGCAGAAAACTATACTGTTACAGTACAATACACTGACTAATGGACCTACGACAGAAAACTATACTGTTACAGTACAATACACTGACTAATGGACCTAGGACAGAAAACTACACTATTACAGTACAATTCACTGACTAATGAACCTACGACAGAAAACTATACTGTTAAAGTACAATACACTGACTAATGGACCTAGGACAGAAAACTATACTGTTACAGTACAATTCACTGACTAATGGACCTAGGACAGAAAACTATACTGTTACAGTATAATACACTGACTAATGGACCTAGGACAGAAAACTATACTGTTACAGTATAATACACTTGACTAATGGACCTAGGGCAGAAAACTATACTGTTACAGTACGCTACACTGGCTAATGGACATAGGGCAGAAAACTATACTGTTACAGTACAATTCACTGACTAATGGACCTAGAACAGAAAACTACACTATTACAGTACAATTCACTGACTAATGGACCTAGGGCAGAAAACTATACTGTTACAGTACAATCCAATTGTTTCTGTCAAATGATATGTCCATAAATCATACTCCGACAATGTTGTACAGTTTGTATTGACACTGTTTTCAGATCAGTTTGGCTAGACAGAAATTCTTGATTTAGTTATATTTCTCTTGGATAAGTTGTATTTGTAAATATGCCAATGCAAAATCGCAGGATAATCAAAGAACGACAGTCAATTGGTCTGATCCATACACAAATTTGTGGCCTATCGAAAGTATGGAAGACAAATGTTCAACTTACCAGACACAAGGCAAGTTCCGACAAGGACAGAGTGCAGTAGCTGTGTTTTACCATTACTTTGTCCAAAATATCTAAGGAACTCCGGGAAGAATATTCCATAAGTAAAAAACACACCGTCGAGTATCATGTTCAGCATAAAAGATGAAAACGTGACCATCCAGCCCCATCCTCCATCAGGCGCCAGAACTGGTCCTTGATGATCGACTACCGTCATTCTGCCATTTTACATCAAATTACTAAATTAACGTTAACTTGAAATTCCTGAACGTGGTGACTTCAAAATACTATTCTCTCGTTATAAATTTGTAAAGGTAACACAGTTTTAAATCTCTATAGTTATATTCACTATAATGTGCCATAACATGATAAATGTTATCTGTTTAGTTATCCTCCGGTAATGGTTTTTAACTTTTTGTCTGAATAAGCTATAGGAATATTTAAAGATAATCGCTCTGTGTAATTATATATTAATTATCGCACTGGAAAACAAAATCTGAAATAAAAACCTTTATATCTTCAACACGCTTACGCTATGAGGATTTTAATCAGAATGCCGGTATAAAAAGTTCTTTAATCTATCAGTATGAAACCTATGGGGTATATATATATATATATATAGCTTCAGTAATTAAATCTCATAGGTAGGTGTTGTATTTGTGATAGGGAATATTTAAACATCGTTTACTTTCTGATTAATTGATTTCTAGGCGTATTACATTTACGTATGCGGTCTAAACGAAGCCGTGTCACAGCTGATTGTTATCGAATGACATACTTAATATGGATACATCCTCGATACTCCAGGGGTTCCGATCACTTTTGATCCCTACGCCCCTGGACTTTCTCATAGTAAATTCGAGGCAACAGAACAGAACAGGTAATTTAGTACTTTGATGCACATCAAAAGAACCGTATAACGATACGTTGGGCGTCGCTCTCTCTGTAGTCTTCAAAGGAAATCTTTGCTGGCTTGTGATTGGTCAAATGTTTTCCACTGAGCTGCCTGTTACTTTGAGATAGTCCAGGGGTGTAGAGATCGAATGTGATCGGCACCCATGGAGTATCGAGGATGATACGGATGATACAGTATCTTTAATTGGTCTATGTGCATTATAATATAAAACAGACAGTGGGATACTATTGAAATAACACGAACGTGAGGTAATACAGACAATCCTTCTCTATGTGAATGTGAAATTCAAATACTGTACTTACATCCCTAGCTTTGACAACTACCTTAAGACGGGCCGCGGAAAAGAAATCCATCATTATCAAGTTACCCTCATAGAAGATCTTTTTACGAAGGCAGATGTTTTGATTCTCAATTCCATAATATATAAAATGTTGGTTGTTTGCCAGGTTCTGTATCTTTAAGCGGCGTAATATAAGTATGTGCGGTGACGGTTTCGTAAATATTAAGTCTTTTTTTAATTTACATTAAAGAGCCATACAAAGTACAGTTTTTCGCTTGTTATCTGTCAAATCTGAACATTCAATTATTAACAATATATTTTGAAAACCGATAATCGTTTTGTGAGTGTATTGGGGTCTGAATTAAATGTATTTTTGTGATAACGTTTGTATTTTTTACGTAATTAGTCTGAGTTTTTTTCTATGTAAAAGAGGGGATATTGTATGTTCATTTGTTCCTATTTAACTTATCGTGTATACTATAAGACTCTTTCATATGTGGATATGAAGGATAGGGATATTCTACCCGAGGATCACAAAATGTAGCAAAACTCGAGGCTTGCCGAGGGATTTGCAACATTTTGTGATCCCGAGGGTAGAATATCCATATCCTTCATATCCAATTATGAAAGAGCATTTTTCTTTCATGCCTTGAAGTTTTATTGCAATTTTACAACTATAATAGCCAGCCATTTTGAAATAAATTCGAAGAAATCTACGGCTGAAAGTCAATTTTTCATACATGAAAAATTACGTAATAATTTCAAAAAAATCCGTTGTTTGCATCTTTTAATCAAGTTTGTGAAAAAAAGTTAAATTTTACCGAGGAAATAGAAATTTATTGACTCCATGACATCACGAGGCTTTATTGCATGGGTAGCCATGTAATACAGTCTCAGGCGGCAGGAGTGTATTGCCCTAGACCAGCCAGTATTACACCCAGGTATGAAAGAAATATCTTTCCAGCTATATTCTGACTAATCTTTGCTGCTGTATCGATTACTTGTTTCAATTTCAATGGCTTGATAGTGTGTGAATGTGTATATACTTACAAAGAAGTATTCTTTTTATTTGTATACATGCAAGATGTATGTATTTCGTTTTTAATGTTTAAATTATGTTACCTAATCGTATGTATAAATTAACTCTCGAAAATTTTTTTTACGAAGAAAGATGTCCCTACATGTTCGAATCTCATGTGGGGCGGTTGACAGGTACAGGGAGCTCGTGTCGGTGATTTTTCTTCGGGTACTCCTCCTTTCCTCCACCATCAAACCTGGCACGTCCTTAAATGGCCCTGGCTGTCGATAAGACGTAAAACTACAACAAACAAAGTTTCTCTTGTCCTTACTAAACTACATACATTGTATAGTATCTCTTACCGCTTATTATCAATATTCTCATACAATCCTTTGCTGAAATGTAGTTTATTATATATTTTGTAATGAGGCGAATACATGTTAAAGTAAATGCTTAAACATTTTTTGTTACCATTATTTCATTTAATGCTATATAATGTATTTTGTTACCATGATTTCATTTAGACCTAATATTGTATAATGTATTTTTTTACTATTATTTTTTTAGACCTAATATTATACAATGTATTTTGTTCCCAATGTTTTATTAAATGTTATACGATGTAGTTTTTACAATTATTCAATTAAATATTATACAATATATTTTGTTACCATTATTTCATTTAATGTAGTATACATGTATTTTGTTACAATTAATTCATTTAATATTATACAATGTATTTTGTTACCATTTTTTTTATTAAATGCTATCCAGGGTATTTTGGTACAATTTAATTTATTAAAGGTTATACAATGTAATGTATTTCGTTTACATATTTTTTTAATTGTTAGACGCTATAGTCTGATACCATTATCTTTTAATGCTACACAATGTATTTTGTTACCATGATTTCATTTAGACCTAATATTATACAATGTATTTTGTTACCATGATTTCATTTAGACCTAATATTATAAAATGTATTTTGTTACCATGATTTCATTTAGACCCAATATTATACAATGTGTTTTGTTACCATGTTTTTTTTCTAATTAATCCAGATGGTTGATTATTATTTTAAATATTTTGTATCTATGATGAATCATGAATTCATTATCCTCAAAGACAGCCACTTGATCAGCCATCTTCGATGATTGCTGGGACGACAATTGTGACGTCATATTAAGCAGATGACAGCTCATTGACTGATGAATGCCAACTGCGCGCTCGGTAGGTCTTCGGCAAAAATGGAAACTATAATTTGATGAACCATTTTCTGTGCATACATGTAAAGAAATATCCATTCTTTATGTATATTCATTATAATGTACACGTGTGTATTGTATTCATACATATTTATATCAATAAGTACTGGTGGGTTAATAATCTGATGTCAATAAAATCAACTTGATATGATGTTAGACTAGAAATAGATGTTTATTTTACGGAGGCAATTGGGTGTGTGTACGTCATCACATCCTTATGTTGCAGTGTTATTTGATATATTCAAGTATGAAATTGTATCTATATGGCGAGGCTGTATTAGCTGGCTGTGTCCAGACTACAGCACGTCAAATGTTGTAAAACATAATATAACATTTATATCCTGTATATACGTTGAATACGATCTGTGACACATACCGGGTGTGTTCAATGTATGAAAAAATAAACCACTTGATGTATGATGATAACTATATATAACATATCGGCAACTGTTGTACTGTAATAAACTAATCACGGGACAAAAAGTGTGTTAGGTATTTAAGATGTGTACATGTGAATATTTCGAATTAGAGAACAGTACAGCCTCCGGGAGAAGGGGGTTACTCTCCAGTTCTGCTTGCTGTCTAGTGCCTTGGAGACGCATTATTTTGATCGTATACGTAAATTCGTTGTAATTGTTTCGCCATTAATATTGTTATTGAGGTAACTCGACACTTATCATAAACACTCAAGCGATGTCAGTTACGTTAGACAACCAAGAAGTGTTGACATGCAATGGTTTTCGAGCTACCCATTACATTTCCTGGCGCGTTCATCGGAGGACACCTTATTGTGTCCGACTAGTTGAAATCTGACTGTTTTCCGATGTTTCTGGATACCTAGTGATATTTATACGGCACGATATATATCGCGTCAGCTTATACGGTTTGTTAATAATCATACATTTTATGAAATTGGGTAGTGTTATATGGCAGGCCGAGCTATAGACCTTGACACAGTATTATATATATATAGGAGAGAGTAAAATGTCTATAGAGCCAAACGCCTGTGGGTGGTCGATGTCGGATAGAGTGATACTTTAGGAAACAAAAGACATTGGTGGTCGATGTCGGATAGATAGTGATACTTTAGGAAACAAAAGACATGGTTATATCCCTACAAACTAGTTTCTATATAAACTCTATTGACAAAAATGCCAATAAATGAGCTGTTCCGCCGAGCAGTCCAAAGAACTGTTAAAATCGACTGTTAAAATGTGCTGTTGGACCGGAGTGACGTCACAATGGATATAACAAAACAGTTATCGACTGGGTTTTCGGTAAACAGATGATTTGTTGGACCCTCAAACAAACCATTGCCCTCGGCCTCGGGCAACAGTTAATCTTCAGGTCCGACAAATCGTCTGTCACCCTCGAGCTCACCCCCGGTCAACAACGGTATATTGGTGGTCGGTGTCGGTAAGGTAGTGATACTTTAGGAAACAAAAGACATTGGTGGTCGATGTCGGGAAGATAGTGATACTTTAGGAAACATAAGACATTGGTGGTCGGTGTCCGTAAGATAGTGATACTTTAGGAAACAAAAGACATTGGTGGTCGATGTCGGTAAGATAGTGATACTTTAGGAAACAAAAGACATTGGTGGTCGGTGTCGGTAAGATAGTGATACTTTAGGAAACAAAATACATTGGTGGTCGATGTCGGTAAGACAGTGATACTTTAAGAAACAAAAGGCATTAGTGGTCGATGTCGGTAAGATAGTGATACTTTAGGAAACAAAAGACATTGGTGGTCGATGTCGGATAGACAGTGATACTTTAGGAAACAAAAGACATTGGTGGTCGATGTCGGATAGACAGTGATATTTTAGGAAACAAAAGACATTGGTGGTCGATGTCGGTAAGATAGTGATACGTTAGGAAACAAAAGACATCGGTGGTCGATGTCGGTAAGACAGTGATACGTTAGGAAACAAAAGACATTGGTGGTCGATGTCGGTAAGATAGTGATACTTTAGGAAACAAAAGATATTGGTGATCAATGTCGGTAAGGTAGTGATACTTTAGGAAACAAAAGACATTGGTGGTCGATGTCGGTAAGATAGTGATACTTTAGGAAACAAAAGACATTGGATTGCGATGTCGGTAAGACGGTGATACTTTGGGAAACATAAGACATTGGTGGTCTGTTTCGGTAAGATAGTGATGCTTTAGGAAACAAAAGACATCGGTGGTCGATGTCGGTAAGACAGTGATACTTTAGGAAACAAAAGACATTGGTGGTCTGTTTCGGTAAGATATTGATACTTTAAGAAACAAAAGACATTTGTGATCGATGTCCGTAAGACAATGATACTTAAGGAAACAAAGGACATTGGTTGTCGATGTCGGTAAGACAGTGATACTTTAGGAAACAAAAGACATTGGTGGTCTGTTTCGGTAAGACAGTGATACTTTAGGAAACAAAAGACATCGGTGGTCGATGTCGGTAAGATAGTGATACTTTAGGAAACAAAAGACATTGGTGGTCGATGTCGGTAAGATAGTGATACTTTAGGAAACAAAATACATTGGTGGTCGGTGTTGGTAAGACAGTGATACTTTAGGAATAGTATCATACACGATAGATGTCGTGTTTTAGATAATTTTACTGAAATGAGTCATCACAACAGATTTTATACAACAACTATCACATCCTTTATTTTCAAAAAATACATTTATATTCTGACATTACAGTACTAGACTGGACATTTTCGTTGCACATCGTACAGTACAGTGTACATATTTCATCACTTAATATATTCATATTTACACACACACAATAAGATGGTAACAAGCCTCCTGAACACAAACCAATTTATTTATATATTTACCTGGATGTATAACAAAATACCCAGCACGGATCAGACCAACACGATGATTACAAAATGTTTCAAAAACTGTAGATATTTGTCGTGAGGACTAAAATATGAATAAAAATCATCTGGAAATGCAGGTTTTAAAATAAGTCATTCCTATTAAAATGTCGAGTAAAATGTTTAAAATATTTAACATGAACATAAAATTTCAACTGTTTTACTTAAAATAAAGCCACTAAAATGTATCGAACATATGTCATGGTAATAATTTTATTAAACATGTTTTGTTTTAATAGGAGTGGATAATTTATTGCAGATACATGTAATTGTAAGTTACCAGGTACACACAGTTGTCAAACCTATACTAAAACCAGAAATTCTAACTCTATCTTGGTAACAATCATTTACAAATAAATATGAATCCAATGCTAAAATGACCTTTGCTCTTCCTCCCCCTTATAGTAAAAATAAATTGATAATGGGGAGAATCTAACAGCCAAATAAAATATTTTAAATTTAAAAAAATACTTTCAGCACTTTCTAAGAAATAGGGGTGAGAATCTTAGATTATATTCAAGACAGACACTGGTCTTGGTATTGTTTAATATTACACATGCAATGGACACTACAGCATGTTTCCATTCGTGTCTTTTAAGAGCATGTTGAAATAAAGTGATCAAAATAAATGCCGAATGTCATACTTAAAGTTAAAGGCTGCCCAACGTTGAAGGTGCCAGTAACTCAAAGGAAACATCTAATCCCTTCAGTACGACGTACAAGATAAACTGGTAACTTATTTCAGGGATTTATGTAATTAACTGAACATTTAATTAAAATGACATTTTATGAACGATAAAGGAGCAATATACCAATTGCAATTTTGATTATGGTACATTTGTTAGTTGATGAAGTTGCAAAACTTTTTATCCCATCTCCCCTAAAATGAGAGACTATACACTTGGTATACAGTAAGTACATTTAAACACTGTATGATAAGACTTTATATATAACAGTATAACAATGTATGACCATGCATTGGCTATAATATTACAAGACTTCTCATATTGTGTTCCTTTTAAGGGGAATGAAACAATTGATATAAAAACCATCAATGAGAAAATAAGTTCAAACCAATATTCATGGATAATGACATTTTTGGAAATGAATAAAATTTGAGGTAAAATTCTTATTGTGAATGTTCATATGTAATACCGCGAAACACATACCGGTACATTTTATATATTATATGTACATACATTATATGTAACTACAATGTATGATTGTGACTCGTGATCTAATAATTTTTTCTATGTAGTCATATTGAATGCACATCTAAAGACATTTATGTCTTTATAAAGAGTATTAAATCAGCTTTTTTATAATCTTTAATACTTTTCAAGGCCAATTACTATTTTGGGGTAATTTCCAGCATGTACATAAAAAAAAACCTAGTTCAATCAAATTATATGCCTCGATCCCATTAAAACAATCTTAAACTATTGCAGTGAACAAGATAATTATAAATGTTTAACATTGCAAGAAAATTGGCTTATTCATGTTTCCCATGTCAGAACAGTGTGAAAGTCTGCTATTTTGTAATGATTTAAAATTTAAAATACTGTAAACTAATGTCAAAATTTGTGGGAAAAACAAAAACAAAATTATTGTTAATTTAATAGTTTGTTCCAATTTGTGCAGACCAACGAGCTTCCACAGTAAAGCATAAATCACCATACACAAAAAGCTGGTCAACATTAGTTTCTCAGTCACCACTGTAAACTCATTCTCAGTCACCACTGTAAACTCATTGGAGCTCTTCGAATACAGAGGCTGGAACAATCCATTATAGATTTTCAGGGGGTGCGGAGGGGGTGATGAGTTTAAAGTTCCCATGCCGCAGACTGATGTCAAAATTTCGAGCTTTAAATACCAAGATGACTTTAGTTTACTTAAATTACTTAAGATTCAAATATAAAATGTTAAATATATGTGTCTATGCTATATGTAATAAGTAATTTCATATGTTCAGTTAATTATTTCTTAGGCAACAGGATTGAGGCCATCTTACACAACTACATATGCATTTAAAAGTTTGCATGATGTCACAAGAGCATCTTAAGTAATATCTTATTTCTTAAATTTTCAAATATGTTTTGGTTGGGCTGGGTCTAGCATGGCCCAATCAACAAAAGGTTCCTGATTTTTAGAATGCAAGAAAAACAAAATGGTCTGTAATTGTTCTGTTAAAACGGAGAAATATGCAATCATTAGCAGGACAGTAAATTTTAAGTGAACTTACCATCCACACAGATAAGTGGCAAAACCAGGATAGATTGAACACATATAAAGTCTACATTTATCATTATACCATAGTCTACCTTATACAATGTATGTACAGAAATATCACCAACAAGACTGGATCCATGGAGTTTCCAAGTCATCTAAACAATGGGAAAGGGAGAGGGCAGATGTCACACAAACAATAAAACACAGTATAACACAAAAATAAAACAAAAATCTATTTACAAATGTAGGCAAGTGATAACATTGATGGTGTTTTTGAGCATTATCCTGTTGTCATTAATAAATTAACAAGAAATTTGGTAAAACAATAAAAAAAATATGTAAGCAGTTTTAAGAAATAAAAAACGAAAACAAATTGATGACAAAATAACAAAATGTTTAAATAACATTAGGATATGTTGTTACTTTTCCAGGAAAAAAAAATTAGATGAACAAAGATTTGTGAATGGTTTACATGTGTATATGATGTAATTATATTTTATATATAAATATAATGTATATAATTCAACATGACAATGAAAATAATTCAGAACACAATAGCAAAGTCATGTATATAAATCACTTTACAAGAGGCCCACGGGCCATAACGGTCACCATAGTTCGTTTAGAATGAAACAAAGACATATAAACACTATATACTGGCCCTTGAATTCGGTCAGTGATTTTATAAATTTGACTTTTTAATCTATGAAGAGTATATGCTTCCATCACACCTGTGAACTCAGAAGAAGATTTTTTCAAATTTTACGTCATTTTGACCCTGTTTGGCCCCGCCCCTCAGGTCCTGCAGGGGGTCAGCGAGGCCTGATATGGGTGTTAAAATGCTATATCTCAGGCTTATAATTCTAATCAAGTTTGACTCATATCCTATGACAACGGACCAAAAAGTGCTCATAAATGTGTTTTCCCAAAATAAACTTTAGTAAACTTGACACACTCCCAAGGGGAAAACACAGGACCCAAGGGTCATATAACTCACTATTTTTGTAAAGAACCTTAAGACATTTCCATATATGAAAAGTATATGATTCTACCATTTCAAGAATTTCAGAAGAAAATTTTTGAAGTTTGAGCCTATTTGACCCCTTTTGACCCTGCCCCTAAGGCCCCTGGGGTCAGTCATGGAAAATTTGTTAATAGGATTCGATGGCCATCTCATACTGATAATTCTGACATTTGACTCATTTCCTATTACAAATGACCAAATAATGCTCAAAAATTTGTTTTCCATACATAAACTATAGTAAACTTACCCCCTCCCCAGGGGGAAACGAGAGACCCCAGGGTCATATAATTCTTAATTTTTGTAAAGGACCTTTAGACCTTTCTATCTGTGAAGAGTATTTGATTCCATCATATCTGTGAGTGGAGAAGAAGATTTTTGAAATTTTAGTCAATTTTACCCCTTTTGGCCCCTCCCACAGCCCCCTGGGGTGTGGACCATATAATTCACATTTTGATTGGCCTTAGGCCTAAAAGGTTTGTGCAAAATTTCATTGAAATTGCTTCAGCAGTTTTGGAGAAGAAGTCGAAAATGTAAATTGTATACGGAGATAAGACGGACGACGGATGACGCACGACAGACAATGGATGACGACGGACAACAGGTGATTAGAAAAGGTCACTTGAGACTTCGTTTCAGATGACCTAAAAATACACAACAAATTGAATGTTCTCATAACAATGACCTTTAAACAGCTCCAAACATTTACTATATTAAACAAGAGATCCCAGAGCGATGCAGGACAAAAAAAAAGAAGACATTTTTCCTGCTATTCCCTTAGTATTATATGTTAATATCCGACTCAAGTATGTCACCATTTTGTGAGGAGTGAGGGGCATGAACAGGTTTAATTTGAAAAAACATAAATAGTCAATTCAAGACATATTTCACAATATTTACACTCGTAACAGTAGACTGTTGTTCTAAAATAAATCATCAAATGAACTTTAAATTGTACATATTCTCGGACAAAATGAAAATGATGGACATAGAATGAGGTCCAGCTTTGTAAACATGTGGGTGTATACTGTATATTGAGATTTTACACCTGAAGAGGTAGTTCATTAACGTTGGTAATGAGCTAAAAGACTTATGACTTCGTTCATTTACTCATTAACCCCCAAAGACATGTTTAGACTCTTCTACTTTAAAGCACTAAAACAGTCCAATATGAAATTTCAGGGGTGAATAGTTAATGTAATCTTCATAAAAGATCCTATATAATAACCTCACATTGTGTAAGGTAGCCACCAGCTACTACCTGTTACTGTCACTTGATATTATGGTCCTTTTCAATCGAAAGCCAGGTGTATATATTGCGAAAATAGTTTAATTGACATTTATTTCCACTTGAATTGTTTTCTTGCTTTTTTTTTTCTTCATTTTTCTACGTTTACATTATTTACAAAATAAAACGTACCATCAAACAAAAGAATGAGATTTGCTGAATGAACAGACTAGAAAATTTAACATGCAATAAAAAGAGAATCAAAAACGGTGAGAACATGTAAATTGTGTTGTGACATCACAAATTGTGGATCTGAGCAATAAACAATGATTCATCATATAAGTAAACAACAATAACAACAACAATTTCAATGGGTTTCCTAGGATACTAAAATAGATGATCTTAAATTCTCAAATTAACTTTAATTATAAATTTAAAGTCAATGACCTTATTCAGTGACTTTCCAGCACAAAACATAATTTGAGCATTGATTTTATTTTTGGTCCAGAGTGCTGGAGGGTATATGTAGTAGTCCTAATATGGTCCAGAGTGCTGGAGGGTAGTAGGCCTAATATGGTCCAGAGTGCTGGAGGTATATGTAGTAGTCCTAATATGGTCCAGAGTGCTGGAGGGTAGTAGGCCTAATATGGTCCAGAGTGCTGAAGGGTAGTAGGCCTAATATGGTCCAGAGTGCTGGAGGGTAGTAGGCCTAATATGGTCCAGAGTGCTGAAGGGTAGTAGGCCTGATATGGTACAGAGTGATGGAGGGTAGTAGGCCTAATATGGTCCAGAGTGCTGGAGGATCACCAAGTAAGGGCTTGTCATGATCATTCAATTTTGGATTGTCATTTTCTCACAAAAGTATAGTAAACTTACTCTGTTAATCAGTCATTAACTTTTAACATGAACATTTAGGTTATTAATTTTAATATGGAAGAGACAGAACAGGTCAGGACAGAACTAAAATATAAGTGTTTGACTGAGTACATTAAAGGCCAGACTAATAGAACAGAAGAAAGCAGTAGTTCCTTTTGTTTTAGATTCTATTAACAGTCATCTAGGAAGCAATAGGTTTAATCGGTGGAGAAAAGCAATCAACCAGTGGTCAACTGCCACACAGGCGTCTCCAACACACTACACTACCCTGAAATGGAGGACTAGTGGTTATGTGTCACGACACCTTAATCATCCACTCAGCTACAGTGTCCCCTTCCTGGAGAAAAAACATCTATATCTAGATAGTTAGTTCCTGGCATCTACTCTTAAACAACACGCATATATCTACAAATCGAAAACAAGAGGTGGAGGGAGGGTCAGTGGTAGAATGGCAGACACAATATTTGACTGCATAAAAGTGGATGGTAGTGGTTGAATGTCAGACACATTTATCACTGTGCCACCACAACAAAGAGGTGGATGGTAGTGGTTGAATGTCAGACACATTTACCACTGTGCCATCACAACACAGAGGTGGATGGTAGTAGTTGAATGTAAGACACATTTACCACTGTGCCACCACAACACAGAGGTGGATGGTAGTGTTTGAATGTCAGACACATTTACCACTGTGCCACCACAACACAGAGGTGGATGGTAGTGGTTGAATGTCAGACACATTTACCACTGTTTCCCAACTCCCTTGTTCCTAATAACAACAGAGTGAATCCAGTATATATAAATATAATTAACTCGGTAATGAAGTTTTATAGAGATATTTTTACACTTTACAAGAATACACTAGTTGTACTTTACAAGAATACACAAGTTGTACTTTACAAGGATACACTAGTTGTACTTTACAAGGATACACTAGTTGTACTTAACAAGAATACACTAGTTGTGCTTTACAAGAATACACTAGTTGTACTTTACAAGAATACACTAGTTGTACTTTACAAGAATACACTAGTTGTACTTTACAAGAATACACTAGTTGTACTTTACAAGAATACACTAGTTGTACTTTACAAGGATACACTAGTTGTACTTTACAAGAATACACTAGTTGTACTTTACAAGGATACACTAGTTGTACTTAACAAGAATACACTAGTTGTGCTTTACAAGAATACACTAGTTGTACTTTACAAGAATACACTAGTTGTACTTTACAAGAATACACTAGTTGTACTTTACAAGGATACACTAGTTGTACTTTACAAGGATACACTAGTTGTACTTTACAAGAATACACTAGTTGTACTTTACAAGAATACACTAGTTGTACTTTACAAGAATACACTAGTTGTACTTTACAAGAATACACTAGTTGTACTTTACAAGAATACACAAGTAGTTGTAGATTATGTGACTGCTTCAATCTTCTCTCCATTTTCGTTGGATGACTTACTAACAGAGTTGAGTTCTGATGTGACAGCCGCCTCTTCCAGTGGTTGTTCTACATTGGGCTGGAAAAGTTTAACAATGAAAGGATGTAAAAGGAGTAGGGCTGCTCCAAGTATCATACAGAATCCATTCAGGTAGGTCAGAGTCTGGAACGATCCAGTTTCTTCCTTTACAAAACCTGAGGAAAATAAAACAAAAACTTTTGTCAATGTTTCTATTAGATCAGAACATGCTTAGCTAAATGCTTAATACAGGTACCACAATGAAAATTGGTTGATTATTTAAATGCCACATGATACCTTAAAAACAAATATGCATTTGTTACAAGAGATCCCAGAGGGATCTGGGCATCTACCAAAGATTGATCTATGACTGACATTTGGAGGGAAAAGGGATCTCAAACTTTAACTATCAATATCCAAGATGGTGACGGCATATGGCCCATCTTGTTGACTGAACTGTCCCAATATGCAATATGCACAACTAGGATCCAAGGGGAACCTACATAAATGAAATTTGTGAAAGATCCCTTTTGTACTTCATAAGAAATAACAGTAACAAACTACAATTACCAAAGTTTGAGATGGTTTCATGGTGGCCATTTTGTTGACCAATTGGTCCAAAAATATTTTGTGTGAATTAAGGGCCGTAAGGGAAACTTCAAATAAAATTTGAAAAAGGTCCTTTTAGAACTTTCTGAGAAATAGCAGTAACTTAAAAACAATCCAAGATGGCTGACAATCCAAGACGGCTGCCTGTCAGCCATCTTATTGATTGATCATTCCCAAAATGCAATATGCACAACTAAGGTCCAAGAGGAACCTACATATGGAATTTTAGACAGACCCCTTAAGTACTTTCTGAGAAATAGCAGTAACAAACTTCAATTTTTGGTGTGAAAATAGTAATTCTGTTATGATGCAGTGACAAGTTGTATTGCTAGCCATGTAACACAGCTTCAGAAAACAGGTCCGGAGTGTATTGCCATAGAATAAATCAGCACTGCATTACACCCCTAGGTATAAAAGAAATAAATCTAATAAATAGATCCAAAGTAGTGTCAAACTTGGGGATCGGATAGACAATCACAATCATTCAATTGACACACAAATCAACTGATAATCGATAGTTCAATTGATTAATGAGGCATGCTTTGGAAAGGTTTAAGTACATGTATATGCTGTTTTTTGTTATTTTACTGAATTAAATTAATGCTGGAATACAGTGTTACTAGTTTGATTTATAAGGATTCCCTTTCACAGACCTTTACAGCATACTAACAACTTGTATGTAACGTAAAGTGTTGTAAAACCTTCATCATTCTGAACCAGCAATAGTGACCTTAAGGTTTTATTGTGTTAGACATACCTCTTGGTCTATAAATATCTTTTTTAAAGACAATCTGTTCTACACTATACAATCCTTTAAATTTGAAATTAATCAGTGACGTCAAACAGAGGGAGTCTTATATGTTATGCTGAGACAATTCTATAAACACTCTAGTCGAATCCATTAGTATATATGTAATGGGCTTTATGGGTAATTCCAGAATTTGTTAATTGATAAAAGACTTTTTTAATTGATATTTTAACTGATTTAAAAAAAATCAAACAAAAGTAAGCCTACGGAATGATAATGAATAAAGAACATCTTACAAAGGTGGGAAAATCAATTTGGCTGGCGCTAATTGATGGATAGCATTAATTTGTTACTATGTGAGAGTGAATTAGATAGGCTTAAATAAATCCAGAGATACATCAACAGATTCTTCAATCTGATTGAAATACATATCCTTATAACCACTCCGTTCAATAGAGGATCTGAGAAAATCCGATTAAGGGTCATGTTCGGATGACCTTTATACCACGTGTAATTCAGATCAAATGCATTTTCTGCACGTTGCTCTGTCAATTGACAACGCCATTTCACCCCAACATATAAATGCGATTAGCTTTATTGTGCTCTTTGGTCGAGATGACTACGTACACGGAAATAATTCCGACAGATTTTCCAACTATTTCGTCCCCTGAAATTCACTGTCAAAATTTTGCCAGCAGCAATTTGATTGGCCATTTACAAAGGTCACCTGGACATGACCCCTAATGGGATTTTCTCAGATCCTCTTATCTAACGCAGTGATAATAAGGATCTGTATTTTAATCAGATTGCAGATTCTTAACATTGATGTGGCCAATAACAGCATTGGACCACACAGTGTTAAACTGACCTGTGTCCAGAAACTTTTCAAATTTAATGAATAAAACATATGGGATGTGGATGCAAATTTTTTTGTCTTGGATATATATAAATAAAATAATGGAACTGTTATGGTTCTAATTGCTTTTCTCACCTTCAAATGGCTGTCCAACAGCAGCACCAAATCCCTGAATTAGCAGGATCATACCAAGCGCTCTGGGCATGACCTCTAGACCTACAAGGTCAATTAGTACAACAGCGTTAATAGCAACATAAGCACCGCCTGAAAACCCGTACACCGCCACATGGATAGCCATCCACCAGTATGTATTGGCCACGCCGTATAATACAATATTGGAGCCACAGATGATGCACATAACAGACATGATCTTGTACCTGTGACACAAATTGAGGTCTCCTAAAACACCCACAAATATTCGGCCAAGAAGGTCTCCGATCCCGGAAATGGACACCAGCCAAGTCTTACTGTGTTTGTCAATGTTCTTTGAGGCGGCGTCAAGTGGCATGAAAATGATGAAGTTGAAATAGCCAAAGAACAAGAAAAAGCTGACTAGTGTGTAGATGACAACTATTGGATTTTTGAACTCTGACCAGTATATCAGTTTTGGAAACTTCAGTCCACATGTGAGTGAGCTTTTTGTGGATTTTTCTTTTTCCTCCGGCTGAGAGTCTGGAATGACAACTTGTCCCAAACTTTCCATGGAGCCCATCACCAGACTCCCAGTACTGGACAAATGTCCGTATCTCGCGTCCTTCTTTAATAAGGCTATTTCTGATATATTGTGACAGTTTCCTGAAGTCTCGTTTTCAATACATTCTTCCTGATCATCCATCTTGGACACATGATTGCCATCGAGGGGAAGTTTTGCCTCAAGATCTTGGTTTTTCCGGTGTGAGTAGAAATCTATCGGGCGATACAGTGCCCCACATATACACAGGTTCAAATAGAAGCCTCCTAGGAAGAGGAATGTCCCTCGAATGGTGTAGGTATCTAGCAGGTGCTGTAGAATCGGAGGAATCGCAAACTGACCTACACTCGCTCCAATCAGGGCTAATGCGTTAGCTATTGACCTTCGTTTCTCAAAGTAATACCCAAGCATGACTAGACCATTTCCAAACAAACAGGCATTGGAAAAACCTAAAAAATGGTAAAGTTCATTTAATTTGTAAAACTACATGTATTTAATTTATGCTTTTATTTAAAAGTCAATATCATCAAAAAGAAGAATCTGTTATTTATAATATTTTAATAATTAAAGTTTTTCAGTATATAATGTAGAATATTCTCTGACTCAAAGTATATAAACAAGGAAGTAAATTTCAATGGATATGTAACCAAGAAAACAATAACTTCAGGATTATACTTTAAGCATACAGATGACGGATGTACTTACCTGCGAAGATACCAAACATACAGATGACATACTCAATGCTGATGACAAAGTAACAGAGGGACACACCAAAACATCCCATCAGTCCACCAAATATCACAACCACACGCTGCGAAAAATGCTGTCCAAACGCCAGACCGAATGGAGCTGTAGAAGGAATCATCAAAATCTCTTTAATAGCAAGAAAATCATTCATGAACATTAAATAAATTAATTTCAATATCAGACATTTCGACCATGCAATATAGCCTACATTATATTTACCAAATGATTTTGTCAAAAATCATGATTTAGCATGTGTAATTTGCAAATAATTGCAGTGTGTAAACATCAACGATAACCAGTTTATCACATGATTTTTCCATTATGACACATAGTACTTGGATAAATCAGTTGGTTATATTGTGTTGTATCATACTTACAGGCTAGTGTATAGATGCCCCCAGCCACTCCCATTACAAGGGCTGCTGTAGCAATGTCCGTGCTGAAATACACCACTAGCTCCTCCAGCATGATTCCAAAGGATTTCGCTATACCCACCATGAAAAAGTTACAGCCAAAGAATCCTGCAGCAAAAAAGGAAATTATTAGTGAGAAGATTTAAGCAAACAAAATTATTCAGAAGAGACTAGGTCAACATGGTTTATCTCCCTTGAAGAGACAAAGTCAACATGGTCTATCTCCCTTGATTTACATACATAAGGTTATTGTGTTATCCAGCCTAATAGAAAACACATTAAAGATGCTCCACCGCCGACAGACCATAATGGTAAAGATGCTCCACCTCCAACAAACCATAATGGTAAGCTGATCCACCGCCGACAGACCATATTGGTAAAGATGCTCCACCGCCAACAGACCATAAAGGTAAAGATGCTCCACCGCCAACAGACCATAATGGTAAAGATGCTCCACCGCCGACAGACCATAATGGTAAAGATGCTCCACCGCCGACAGACCATAATGGTTAAGATGCTCCACCGCTGACAGACAGTAATGGTAAAGATGCTCCACCACCGACAGACCATAATGGTAAAGATGCTCCACTGCTGACAGACAGTAATGGTAAAGATGCTCCACCACCGACATACCATAATTGTAAAGATGCTCCACCACCGACAGACCATAATGGTCAAGACGCTCCACCGCCAACAGACCATAATGGTTAAGATGCTCCACCACCGACAGACCATAATGGTTAAGATGCTCCACCGCCGACAGACCATAATGGTAAAGATGCTCCACCGCCGACAGACCATAAAGGTAAAGATGCTCCACTGCCAACAGACCATAAAGGTAAAGATGCTCCACCGCCGCCAAACCATATAGGGATTGGATTTCGTTTTTATGTTAACCATGCTTGTATGGAGCAATTCCTCTAAGAATATATTCTATAGGGCGCGTTAGAAATCCAATCCCTATATTTACACTCACAAGACTTTTCTTTTATATTTTATGCAATAAAATCGTCATTTGAAAGTGACGTAATTATTCAATAAAAGTCGGTCAAAAGTGGGAGGAGCTTACTCAATTGAACAGCGAATGATGACTCTTCACGTAGGATAGAATTATTCATCCGCGACGAAAAAAAGTTCAATATTTTAATGTAAAAGTGAACATGACAAACAGAGTAAATTTCAGTGATAATTTTATTTAATCATATCAGAACTTTAAATAGGTATTCAATTTTGCTAAAAGTTAATATATAGTGTTAAAACATAAAGTATTTGTACTCGGCCACATGTGTGAACTCGGTGACCGTTGAAGCGAGGCAAGGCTGACGCACGCTTACACACTGGAGTTTTCCGAAGTTGTCAAAACACCGATGTTCAAGTAGCTAAATTTGATTGAGATTGTCATCTGACTTGACGATATTACATCCTTCGGAGCCATGTGATTATATAATCTATGCTTAGATCCATCGCCATCTATAGATGAAACAACTTCACTTGTGTTCGATGGATACAATGTATTTGTGGTGACGTGTGACTGTCAACACGTGGATTACAAGCGGTGCATGTTTTATAATACACATGATTAATTTCTCAAAGAACCAAGACAAGAGAATATGTTTATAACTGACTTATCTCTGTCAGTGGGTCTCACGCCCGTCAACCCAAAAGACTCGATCGTAGGACACAGACACAGAGGTAATGTTTACATTTGACATCCATCATTTTAAACAAAAATGAAAGCGCTGCACGTCGCCCCGGTCGGGATATTTTTCCCGTTTCTTTATACAATTGTTAATTTTAAAAATGTTTGTATCATATATAAATATAAAACATATATGTATTGTTTACATTTTCCCCAAATTCTATGAAAAACAGCAATACACACGTAATGTTACGTCAAAATGTAAACAAAGCCATGTGTTTCTTTTAAAAAAAGTAGCCCCTTTACGTTGCATAGAATATTTTCATACGCAACTTCAAAGTTCAATGTTACCATGCAGCTATGGTAAACAAAATCGGCTAATACTTGCGTATAGTGATTAAGCCTAGCAAGTGTAAATATAATGGTAAAGATGCTCCACCGCCAACAGACCATAAAGGTAAAGATGCTCCACCGCCGACAGACCATAATGATAAAGATGCTCCACCACGGCAGACCATAATGGTAAAGATGCTCCACCACCGACAGACCATAATGGTAAAGATGCTCCACCGCCAACAGACCATAATGGTAAAGATGCTCCACCACCGACAGACCATAATGGTCAAGACGCTCCACCGCCGACAGACCATAATTGTAAAGATGCTCCACCGCCGACAGACAGTAATGGTAAAGATGCTCCACCACCGACAGACCATAAATGTAAAGATGCTCTACTGCCGACAGACCATAATGGTAAAGATGCTCCACCGCCCACAAACTATAATGGTAAAGATGCTCCACCGCCGACAGACCATAATGGTAAAGATGCTCCACCGCCGACACACCATAATGGTAAAGATGCTCCACCGCCGACACACCATAATGGTAAAGATGCTCCACTGCCGACAGACCATAAAGGTAAAGATGCTCCACCGCCGACAGACCGTATAGGTAAAGATGCTTCACCGCCGACAGACCATAATGATAAAGATGCTCCACCGCCGACAGACCGTATAGGTAAAGATGCTCTACTGCCGACAGACCATAATTGTAAAGATGCTCCACCGCCAACAGACCATAATGGTAAAGATGCTCCACCGCCCACAAACTATAATGGTAAAGATGCTCCACCGCCGACACACCATAATGGTAAAGATGCTCCACCGCCGACACACCATAATGGTAAAGATGCTCCATCACCGACATACAGTAATGGTAAAGATGCTCCATGGCTGACAGACCATAATGGTAAAGATGCTCCACTGCCGACAGACCATAATGGTAAAGAATTTAAGATGCTCCACCACCGACAGACCATAATGGTAAAGATGCTCCATCGCTGACAGACCATAATGGTAAAGATGCTCCACCACGACAGACCATAATGGTTAAGATGCTCCACCGCCGACAGACCATAATGGTAAAGATGCTCCACCACAACAGACCATAATGGTAAAGATGCTCCACCTCCAACAGACCATAATGATAAAGATGCTCCATCGCTGACAGACCATAATGGTAAAGATGCTCCACTGCCGACAGACCATAATGGTAAAGAATTTAAGATGCTCCACCACCGACAGACCATAATGATAAAGATGCTCCACCACGACAGACCATAATGATAAAGACTCTCCACCGCCGACAGACCATAAAGGTAAAGATGCTCCACCACCGACAGACCATAATGATAAAGATGCTCCACCGCCGACAGACCATAATGATAAAGACTCTCCACCACCGACAGACCATAATGGTAAAGATGCTCCACCACCAACAGACCATAATGATAAAGATGCTCCACCGCCGACAGAC